>SKCR01011849.1:0-139097 GCA_019454045.1 Zanthoxylum bungeanum | reverse complement strand
CCCGAACTGTACTTCATTCTCGGATTGCCATTCTCGGCTTGTTTATTCCCGAACCTTTCTCCATTCTTGGAGTGCCATTCTCGACTTGTTCATTCTCGAACTCTGCTCCATTCTCGGAGTGCCATTCTCGGCTTGTTCATTCTCGAACTGTGCTTCATTCTCGGAGTGCCATTCTCGGCTTGTTCATTCTCGAACTATACTGAATGTGGGCTTTATTCCCAGAGTGTCATACCCGAAAAAACCGATGTTGTGTCTCCATACCCGGAGTTCTACTGTAATATCTCCATCCCCGGAGTGCCGTACCTGGCAAAACTGATCTGATATCTCCATACCCGGAGTGCCGTACTTGGCAAAACTGATCTGATATCTCTATATCCAGAGTGTCGTACCTGGCAGAACTGATCTGATATCTCTATATCCAGAGTGCCGTACTTGGCAGAACTGATACTGAGCCAATGTGGGCCTCGCCCCCAGAATGCCATTCCCGGCAGAACTAATACTGAACCAATGTGGGTCTCGCCTCCAGAATGCCATACCCGGCAAGCCTGCTATTGATGCTGATGATAATGTGGGCCTCGCCCCCAGAGTGCCCTACCCGGCAAAACTGATGCTGATAATAATGTGGGCTTCGCCCTATTATTCATTCCTGGATTCATTCTAAAACTTTGACAGCGTGGGCCTCAGCCTTGGGATTCATTCCCGGATTCATTCTAAAACTCTGCTGATGTGGGCCTCGGCCCTGAGATTCATTCCCGGATTCATTCCAAACCTCTGCTGATGTGGGCCTCGACCCTGGGACTCATCCCTAAAACTGAAATTGATATGGGCCTCAACCCTGGGATTCCTTCCTGGATTCACTCCAAAACTCTGACGATGTCGGCCTCGACCCTGGGATTCATTCTTGGATTTCCAAACTTTGACGATGTGGGCCTCGACCTTGAGATTTATTCCCGAAACTGATGATGCTATGTTGTTGTTTCTGGTGGGCTTTTCTTTGCCGATTTCTCCTTTTCTTGTTTTGAGACCTGTGAATACAAAACAAAACAAACACACAAAAAAAAAGATGCAAAATATGTTACGTGTATGCATGCCTGCATGAATAAATTTCTTATTCCGCTAGGTTAGGTCTTCCGCCAGTTCTCCAGGTGATTGCTCAGTCTTCTCTCTAGTCTCATGGCTCAATTTCTTGTTATTCTTCTTATTCACGTTGTGGTAGACTGGTCGCTCCCAGTCTTGATTTAGCTTTCTGCTCTCCGCTGTTTGCACTTGGTCAAGATGAACCACATGGAGGGGCCTTCCATATCATCACACTATATCACAAGCTACGAAATAGTCCCAATAGTTATACATATTATCGTCCTCAAGGAATGCCCAGTAATGAAACCAGAGAACATTCAAAACACTCAATGCAACTCAAATCTGAGTTTTTGAATAAATGATCTATGCCAGACTCAAAGTGTGTGTGTGCAAAGGTTCCTCTGCATATTCATCCCCAGGTAAGCCAACTCAATGATTTCGTCAAAAATCGGGATCGATGGGTTAAACCAACCTATATGTCTCAATTATATTCCGCAATTGCTTTTTCATGCTCAATGTGGTATGGTTTTATCTTTCTTTTCCTTTGTCTCTCATTTTTTCTTTTCGTTTTGAACTTCATTTTTTTTTCTTTTTTTTTTCTTTCTTTTCTTTTTTTTCATTCTTTGACACACCTACCATTTAAGGTAGCATTTCTCCTCATGGTGGTCCTAATACTCGCCCATGGGTAGCTTCACGCTTATCGGTTATAGGCGGTCTATTTCTTTTCTTTAGAGACTTTTTTTTTTTCAACCATACCACACATCATAACACAAGCAAGTCAGGATAGACATCTAAGCAAACGGTCATTCATCAACCCGCAATTTCTTTAACTAGTTACATTGCCAACTACTCAGGTTTTCACCGCTAAGAACCTATAGTGAAGTGCTTACGAGTCTAGCATAGATCAACAATTCAAAGCATCAGATAAAAGCACATCAAGAGTTCATCGTTTCTAAGATTTCATTTAAAGCAAACGATTTCATCATCGGACTTATGCCTAACTATTAAGGACTAAACAACCGTTTTTTTTTCTTTTTTTTTTCTTTTCGTTTTCTTTTCTCTCTTTTTTTTTCTCTTTTTTTTTGAAGGCCCCCCAATGGTCTTTCTATCCTTGCCGTAAGGTTTTATGCTTCTCGATTTCCTTTTCTTCGCTATCCATGTTTGCTAAACTCCTATTGACAATCCTTTTTTTTTCTCTAACCCAACGGATATCTATGATGGCTTTTAAGACACAGGGTTAACATGATGCGTGTATGCATGAGATGCATGAGATAGTGCAATGTCTGTAATATATAAGCTCATTTAAAATTTTTTACATTAGTTGGCCCATTACCATTTTAAAGTATTCAATCATACTATTTCTCGGTGCAAACTTGTCCCAGTTGAAAAGACCCAACAGGTTTACACTTTGCGATGACATGGTTAAACAACTTCAAATGATAAGAGGCCCAAACATAAAATGGCCCATCGATATTTTAGAAGCTTTTGGCCCAACTGTCAAAGGACACGAAATCGTCCCAGTTAAATGGCCCAACAAGTTCACATCTTTGACAAAAGGTCCAACTGGATCCAAATGACGACGGTCCAACCAAAACATCAACATAAAAAAAAATTTCTACTAGTTCTACGACTAAGGTTCACATGTGGGTTTACGCGAGTGCGGACAAAGGCTCTCGCTGATGAAGGATCTCGCTGACAATGCCTTAACTAAACCCATTCAACCCATTATAGACACGGTTAACTAACGCACAAATCATAATCATCACAAGACATGATTTCGGGGCCGATTCTCTATCCCCAGTGGAGTCGCCAGACTGTAGTACACAGAAATTGGCGACGCAGTTCTGGGCTCGCGGCCTAGTTTGGTGTACAAAATAACATGGAGTCGCCACCCAGTGTGAACCGGGACAAAGATTTAAGGCCGCATTCACCCCTCGCAAGGGAAGACCTCAAACCATTGGGTTCAGAATGGTCCCTTACTTATGTCACTTGCGATGCTATGATTTGTGCAATAAACTAACTGAATCTATGCAACATATATGCTCGAGAATAACTTAGATCTAATATGCATTCATCAAAATAACTCTTAATCTAAGTTTGCATGCTTGAAAAGTAAATCATTAAACGACAAACACAATACCATACAATGAGCATATTGAACCATCAAAACAAAATAAATAAATAACTATTCAAACATAAACATAAACTAAACAAAATATCATGCCTAAAAATAACGTAATCATGCTTCGAAAATAAATAAATAACAAACTAAACTGAATTATGCTTTAATAAAAAATAAATAACCTACGAACTACAACATGCTCAAACACATATTTGGATGAGACGAAATACGTGTCTCTTAAGTGGTATGTGGGGTTGTATCCCGAGTACAAACCGCACTACCATCCATTTGGATTCGGCTACGGAATTTACGTCAGGGTTTCCATCCTATATACTACAAAAGGGAACATATATTCCGCTCATCCAACAATCACATCATACTTTAAACGACTCTCATGCGATAATATTTCTAAAATAAATAAAATAAACGAAAGATAAAAAGTAAAAAAGGGTGCCCTCAGGTCTAACCTCTTTTGTCGTCTCACGAAAGGGCGTTTCACGTCCGTTGGAAGGGCGAATGATCCGTAACTTTTCCGATTCACGAACTCAACGTTTTTCCTCGTTGTTTTGTTGTTCAGACTGCTGTTTTTTACTCCATTTCGCTGCTGTTTTGTTGTATTTTTCTGGTCACTGTTTTAAGGTAATATGGGAACTGTTTTTGTGGTTTTTGGAGGGTTAAAGGCTGCGATTTTGGGACTATTTTAAGGCAGTTTTTGGTACAGTTTTGGGACAATTTCTGGGGTGTTTTTAGAGGCTATTTATGCGGCAAACTGGGCAGTGCAGTGAGGGTGATTTGCGGCAGTTTTTGGTGTGTGCAGGGGACGCAAAAATCGTTCAGTGAGGCCTGTGATTACATGCAATGAGGCGGTGAAGGGTTTATTGAAGGCAGTGAGTGGGAGGCTTACGTGATGATGGCTGCTTTGATTGAGAGGTCTTAGCGTGAGTGGAGGGCAGATGGCTTTACGTGAAGGAGGGTTGAATAGGTAATGGGCGTGAGTGTTGCTTCCTTAGCGATGTGGGACGTGAGAGAGTGAGAAGGTTGTGTATCTAGGTTTGTTTGTTGAGTGTGTGAGTGGTTTGCAAGGTGGCAATGTGACGTTTATTCGCTGTGTGTGCGCTGGTCTTTTGTGGGTTTGTTGTAAGTGGCGTCTGGGCTTGAGTGAAGGGCGTGTGGAGGCTAGCAGTTTGGGTGAAGGCTAAACGTGGATGTGTGTTGAGCGAACTGAGGCGTGAAGCTGTGATTGGCGTGAGGCTGTGTTGAGGGCGTGAATTGGTGAAGGTGATGAAGGCGTTAATTGACTTTGGCAGGTGGCAGTGAGCGTGAAGGCGTGGAGAAGCAAGGCTGCGTGAAGCTTATGAAGGTGTGGTGTCTTGGCACGAGAGCAGTGGCCGTTTTGAGTGGTGAAAGGGCTGCTGAAGGTTTGTAAAGGCAAGGGGACGTGGAGTGGCTTACGTGAATTGAGAGCTATGTGGCAGTGTGAGTCGGTGAGTTGTGAAGGTTGAGAGAGAGGGTAGCCTATAAGTTGGTTTAGTCGGTCGTTTTCGTCCAATGACTGGTAAAGGTTCTTTTGTTGGAGGCGTGAGCAGTTGGTGAATTAGGGTTGCCGAGTGGAGAGAAGATGTTGACGCCGTGTGTGAGGGAGGTGGGTTGGCTTGCGTTGTTAAGAGAGAACTAGGGTTTATTTCTTTTGTTTTTGCCGTGAGAGTCTGAGGGAGAAGGAGAGGCAGTGAGTTATCTTGTCTGAAAAGAAGGGAGGCGTGAAGTTGTTTTTATGGTTTTTCTGCGTGAGGTGTCTGAGGGAGAAGGAAGGGTGTGATCCGTTAGAGAGAGAGGGAAGATATCTAGGGTTTGTTGTTGTTTATATAGTGAGAGGGTATGGTTAGGGTTTTTGCATGGGTTTATTAGGAAACAAAATCAATTAATTTATATGTGTATTTAGTTTGATTATAATTTAATTTAATTTAATTATTTAAGGCAATGAATTATTTAATTTTGGTGAGTGATTTATTTTAATTCTGGAAAGGGATTTAATTTAATTTAGTAAGGTGATTTAATTTGTGAATGTGATTTAATTTAATTTAAGTTTAATTTAATTTGTTTTAATTTAATTTGTGAGATGTGTTTTAAATGTTTTAATTATTTTTGGATGTGATTTAAAATATAGGTCCAACAAGCGAACCCGAAGCGAAACAAGCGAGTTAAATCCGACCAAATGCTAATTTCCAACTTTGCCCTTCCGACGTCCGTTTCCCGCGGCTTTCACAATCAAAGAGGTAGTGTCTCCATACGAGACTCATCATTGGGCTGATATGCAAAAATGCAGTGCCTACACCCATATTATCAGTGGTGGAACAGCAGATTTCCGTAGAGTGAGTGAGTGAAAAAAAAAGAGAAATCTATGATATTCAGGCATATGTCCGGTGATGACATTGTTTCTTGCGGGGAGAAACCTTAGAAAAAATAAGTACGAGATGTGCTCTCATCTGGTATTCTGAGTAGTTGATCTCGACTAGACTCGCGAGTACTTTATTACGGGTTCTCAGCAGTAGAAGCCTGAGTAGTTGACGAAATGACTACTTGAAGAGATGATGGTTCAGTGAATGACCGTTTACCTGGATGTCCATCCTGGTTTACTGATGCTACGATATATGATATGGTTGGAAACAAAGAAAAAATCTCTGCAATGAAAAGAAAAGAAAAATAGACTGCCCATAATCGATAAGCGTGAAGCTACCCATGGGCGAGTATTAGGACCACCATGAGGAGAAATGCTACCTTGAAGGGTAGGTGTGTCGGAAAAAAAAAAGTAAAAGTAAAAGAAAAAGAAAGTTCGAAATGAAAAGAAAGAAAAGAAAGAGACAAAAGAAAAAAGAAGAAATCCATATCATGTTGAGTACGAGGAAGTAATCACAGAGTATGACCAAGACATCTAGGTTGGTTAGACCCACTGATCCAATTCTCCGAGACAAAATCATCGAGTTGGCTTACTTAAGGATTAAGCTGCGAAGGAGCCTTAGCACGGACATTAGGAGTCTAGTTCAGATCACTCATTTAGACGATCAAATCTGAGTGTATTAAGTACTTTGAAGGTTCTCTGGTTTCGACGCGAAGCATCCGTTGAGGACGAAAATGTGTTTAGCTATCAGGATTATCTCGTGAGAGGCAGTACAGTATGTTGGAATGAACCATCACATCATCAGTATCAGTTTGGGGGATGAGTCCCAGGGTCGTGACCCACATCATCAGCAGTTTTGGAGATGAGTCCCAGGGTCATGATCCATATCATCAGTAGTTTTGGGGATGCATCCCAGAGTCGTGGCCTACATCATGATCAGTTTTGGGGATGCGTCCCTGGGTCGAGGCCCACATCAGCATCAGTTTTGGGATGAGTCCCAGGGTCATGACCCACATCATCAGCAATTAATGGGATGCGTCCCAGGGTCGTGTGAACCACATTGTCAGCGGTATTAGGATGCGTCCCAGGGTCGAGGCCCCCAGTTTCGGTTGCAGTTAATGGGATGCGTCCCAGGGTCGAGGCCTACTACATCATCAACTCCGTTCGAAGCAGCAAGAAAGTCAGGTCGCAGCTGGTGAGCCAAGTAAGTAAAAAATGCATTGTATAACTTTGATTGGATTGTCATTGTCACACACTATACAAGTCCCATCAAAGTGGCACTATATTTTTGCATGTAAGTCCCGATGATGAGTCTCATATGGAGACACTACCTTTTAAGTTATGGAAGTCGCGGGAAACGGACGTCGGAAGGGAAAAGTCAGAAATCAATACTTTGTTGGATTTTATTCATTTGCTTAGCCTTGGGTTCGCTTGTTGGATTTCTATTTTAAAACTTATCCTCGGCCCAAAACACCCGCAAACCACTTATCCTTGGCCCAAAACCCCAGCAAGCCACACATCAAGCCCACACACCACCAAACCCACCAAAAGGACCAACCACACGCCCACACCTCTTCTAGCACATGCCCAAGCCCAATAAAACACATTCACAATAACAATTAACATATTAAACACATGGTGAAATCTAAATAAATCACATACCTAAATAAAACAAATCAAATAAAATCAAATATATCATCTTCCTAATCAAGCCAAATCATATCCCTAATTAAATAGATACTTTCCTTGTGATATACTAATTAGGAGATATCACCATTGATTGCATGATTCCTTTCCTATTCATACAAGGAGAACCCTATCCTTTGCCTATAAAAAGAGGCACAAACTCACCAATTGACTCCCTTAGCAACTCACGCACAAAGTAATAAGAAACAAAGCAAATAATTCTCTCTTCTCCTCCTCTCTACCATCAACGAAACATTGTCCCAAAACAGCAAAGGAACATCACCAAAACACCCCATAAACAGTAGGCATCATCACCGAATACACCCATGAAACTGCCCTCCATTCACCAAAAATCACAGCTCCAAACAGCCCTTGGATCACCGAAACATACCCCTAAAATAGCCCTTCCATTTATAAAAAATCACAGCTCAAAACAGTACCTACAATCACTGAAAATCACCCCTGAAACTGCACTATAACATCACCGAAAATCACCCCTGAAACTGCACTGCAGTGACCGAACATACACCCCCAAATAGTAACCCAAACACCCTCAAACTGTAGCCTAAATTATCGAAAACACTGACAAAAAAACTACACCTTAAGACACCTAAAATACCGCAAAAGAACAGTCCAAAAAACCCCTAAATTACCGAAAAAAACAACCAGAAAATAGTAGCAAGAACAGAAGAAACAGCGACTCGAAACAGCGAAGCGACGAAGGAAAACAGAAAATCAGTGAACCAGAAGAGTTGCGGAGTGTTAGCCCTTCCGACTACCACGTAACGTACTTCCAAGAGGCGACTCAAGAGGTTAGACCTGAGGGCACACTTTTTATTTCCGCTTATTCTTTTTATTTTGTTAATATTTCTTCGCATGAGTATTGTTGGTTAATGTATGCTATGGTTATTGGATGAATGGAATATGTGTCGTCTCTTATGGTATATCGGATGGAAACCCATACGTAAATTTCGTAGTCGAATCCGAATGGACGGTAGTGCGGTCTGTACTTGGGAAACAACTCCACGTACCACTTGAGCAAACGACACATATTTCACTTTATTTATCTTGTTCGTCTATTATTCGCATTTTACATTCTGCCATTTACTTTCCGTACGTTATTTGTTTGTGTACTGATGATATAGTGCGCATGGGCAAATCTAGTGGATTAAAGGTCCTCCGGACGAAGTGGTGAAAAGCCTAAGGGCTACCTTTGCCATGACGTTTTGCCGCGCCGTACGAAGTATGTTTGATTGAATGTGAGATATGTTTAATCAGACATACGAAGTCCCATATTATTGTCTCATTCATTTGTATGCATTGTAATAGAATGGGCACAGGCTTATTATATTGGTCTAAAGGTTCTCTATTTGAGGAAAGAAAAGCCTATAAGGCTACCTTTACCATAATATTTTGCCGCGCCTTTTATTATTCTGTTATTTACTTATGTATGCCATCTTCTTATTTAATCATGCATCATAGGGTAATACGCATGGGCAAACCAAGTTGGATTAAAGGTCCTCCACTTTGAGGGATGAAAAACCTAAGGGCTACCTTTGCCACGACGTTTTGCAGCACCGGACGAAGTGTGTTCGATTGAATATGAGATATGTTTAATCGGACATACGAAGTTCTATATTATGGTTGTCTTTATTTTCTATGCATTGTAATGTAATGCGCATGGGTAAATCAAGTTGGATTAAAGGTCCTCCGCTTCGAGGGATGAAAAGCCTAAGGGCTACCTTTGCCACGATGTTTTGCCGCGCCGGATGAAGTGTGTTCGATTGAATGTGAGATATGTTTAATCGAATATACGAAGTTCCATATTATGGTTGTCTTTATTTTCTGTGCATTGTAATGTAATGAGCATGGGCAAATCAAGTTGGATTAAAGGTCCTCCGCTTCGAGGGATGAAAAGCCTAAATGGCTACCTTTGCCACGACGTTTTGTCGTGCCAGACAAAGTACGTTTGATCGAACGTGAGATACGCTCAATCGGGCACTCGAAGTCCTTTATGGATGTGGGAATATGTCGCATCTCTTCCCTTTCATCCTTATTATCTATCTCATTTTCTGCACCGCATCATTGCACATTTATTTCAATGTACAATTGCCTTTTTCATTACCTCTTTACGTCATGCACTTAATTGTCTCTCTTTATTATGCATGCTTGTACAATTATTATTTACTTGCGTTTCCGTATAATGTGTTTATGAAGTTATATGTTTGACGTTATTCTAATTTACCTTTATGTATGAAAACTTAGATATGAGCTTTATTTTCATGCATGTGAACTTAGAAATAGAATACTCTTGGAAATATATGTTTTGTTGATTCGAATAAATTCTTGCACAAATCATTTCATTACAAGTGACATAAGTAAGGGACCATTCCGAACCCAACGGTTTGAGGTCTTCCCTTGCGAGGGGTGAGTGCGGCCTTAAATCATTTTCCCGGTTCACACCGGGTGGCGACTCCTTTATTCTCGAGTTTAGTCCCCCGTGGGCTATTCCGTACTCCCGACTAGGCCGCGAGCCTAGAACAGCGTCGCTGATTTTTGTGTCCTACACCCATATAGACGTACTGGTTGATTGTGCGGTGTTATCTACCATGTATTCCTTTACAAATGGGTTCTCAGGGTATAATCAGGTCCTTATGGAAGACGAGTCATTTCGCAACGTCACAGCAAAGCAGATGGCAAAGTTCATAGCCGGGAACATCATTTGTCGATATGGGATGCCACATCACGTAGTAACAAACAACGGAGTCCAGTTTCAAGGGGAAACAAAGGTAATGCTACAGAGGTATGGGATAGGACATCACAAGTCGTCACCTTACAGACCGCAGGCAAATAGGGTAGTCAAAGAAGCAAATAAGACAATAAAGAAGATATTTCCCAAAATGACGAAGAACTATAAAGATTGGGCCGACAAACTACCGTACGCCCTGTGGGGATACAGACTTCTATGAGAACAACAACGAGAGCCACATCTTACTCTCTGGTCTATGGCATGGAAGCAGTATTACCAGTGGAAGTTGAGATACAGTCCATGCGGGTATTAGTAGAAGTAGAGTTACCTGAACAAGAATGGACCTTGCGGAGATTTGAACAGTTAGCACTGCTTGATGAGAAGAGGATGAAGTCCTTACAGCATATGCAGTTATACCATAAAAGGTTGGCTCGAGCATTTAACAAGAAGGTGCGTCCTACTAAGATAAGAAAGGGTGATCTAGTACTCAAGCAGTCAAAATCGTCGACGATGGACCCGAGAGGAAAGTTCAAACCTAACTGGGAATGACCCTACATAGTCCAGAAAGTAATGGGAAATGGGGCAGTGAGACTGTCAGACTTAGAAGGGAATGAGTTCACCGAGCTGATCAACGTGGATAGATTGAAGCAATATTTTGCTTGAGGAATAGAAGACCGAGCAGTCACCAGGGGAACTGGCGGAAGACCTAACCCAACGGAATATGAAATTCATCCATGCATGCATGCATACGTATCGTACTTGCATTCTTTTTTCTGTTTGTTCTGTTTTGTATTTACAGGTTTCAAAAAGAATGAGAAAGCGGCAAATGTAAGCCAACCAGAATCAACAACACATCAGTATTAGTTTCGAGAATGGATCCCAGGGTTGAGGCCCATATCAGTATCAGTTTCGGGAATGGATCCCAGGGTTGAGGACTATATCAGTATCAGTTTCGGGAATGGATCCCAGGGTTGAGGCCCATATGAGTATCGGTTTCGGGAATGAATCCCAGGGTTGAGGCCCACATCGGTATTAGTCGGAAATGAATCCCAGGGTTGAGGCCCACATTATCAGCGGTTGAAAGGAAGAATTCCAGTCGAAAAAAAAAAAGTCATTGATGGTCAGGTATATGTCCGGTGATGAAATTTTTTGCTATAGGGTGAAACCTTAGAAATGATAAGTGCGAGATGTGCTCTCATCCGGTAATCTGAGTGGTTGATATCGGCTAGATTCGCGAGCACTTAATTACAGGATCTTAGCGGTGAAAGCCTGAGTAGTCGGCGAGATGACTAGTTGAAGAGATGGTGGATTAGTGAATGAATGTTTGCTTGGATGTCCATCCTGGTTTACTCGTGTTACGATATGTGATATGGTTGGAAACGAAGAAAAGTCTCCGTAAAGGAAAAATAAACCACCTATAACCAATAAGCGTGAAGCTACCCATGGGCGAGTATTAGGACCACCATGAGGAGAAATGCTACCATAAAGGGTAGGTGCGTTGAAAAAAAAAAGAGACGAAAGAGAAACAAAACCATATCATATTGAGTACTAGGAAGTAATCGCAGAGCATGGTCAAGAAATCACGGTTGGTTAGACCCACTGATCCAATTCTCCGAGACAAAATCATCGAGTTAGCTTACTTAAGGATTAAGCTGGGAAAGAACCTTGGCACACACACACTTGGAGTCTAGTTCAGATCATTTATTCATATGGTCGGATTTGAGTTGTATCAAGTACTTTGAAGGTTCTCTGGTTTCGACGTTAGGCATCTGTTGAGGACGAAAATATGTTTAGCTATCGGGATTATCTCGTGAGAGGCAGTATAGTAGGTGGGTATGTAACATCACATCAGGAGATCTACCTTAACCTAATGAAAGCAACAGAGAACATAAGAATGAATCGAGATTGGGGGCGACTAGTCTACCATTTCTCATACAACACGGTTCGGGAATGAACCATCACATCAGCAATGCCTCAGGGATGAGGTTTAGTATGATGGGAATGGCACTCCGGGGATGGAGCATGGGTCGAGGTCCACATCAGTATCAGTTTTGGGGATGAGTCTCAGGGTCGAGGCCCACACATCATCAACAGATTGGGATGCGTCTTAGGGTCGAAGTCCACACATCAGTAGCAGTTTGGGATGCGTCCCAAGGTCGAGGCACACACATCATCAGCAGTTTGGGATGCGTCCCAGGGTCGAGGTTCACACATCATCAGCAGTTTTTGGGATGTGTCCCAGGGTCGAGGCCCACACATCATCAACAGTTTCGGATGCGTCTTAGGGTCGAGTCGCACATATCATTAGTAGTTTTTGGGATGCGTCATAAGGTCGAGGCCCATAACTTATCAGCACAGATCGGGAATAAAGCCCATGGAAGAAAGCCCACATTCGGTGGTTCAGGAATAAAGCCCAGGGGTCGAAGCACCTCGCCACCAGATCAACTTATTTCGAAGCAACAAGCAAGTCAGGCAGCAGCTGGCGAGCCAAGTAAGTAAAAATGCATTACATAAACTTTGATAGGATTGGCATTGTCACACACTGCACAAATCCCATCAAAGTGGGGGTGACTGTAGGCACTGCATTTTTGCATATAAGTCCCGATGATGAGCCTCGTACGGAGGCACTACCCTTTAAGTTACGGAAGTCGCAAGAAACGGACGTCGGAAGGGAAAATTCAGAAATTGATACCTTGTTGGACTTAATTCGTTTGCTTGCCTTCGGGTTCACTCGTTGAATCTCTGTTTTAAAATTCATCATTGGCCCAAAACCCCTTCAACCTACACTAAGCCACACACCTAAGCCCACACACCACTAACCACAAGCCCAAGCCTTCCAATCACACGCCCAAGCCCATTCAAACCCATCTAAAATAATAATTACCACATTAAATACATGTTGAAATCCAAACACATCACCTTCCCGAATTAAAGAAATCAAATTAAACCAACTTCCTATTTAAATTAAATCACATGCCTAAACTAAATGAAATAAACTCAAATCCCATAAATCCATTTCCTAAACTAAAACAATCCCCTCCATAAATTAGAGAGATCATTTCCTAGTAGCACACTAATTATGAGATATCCTCCATAATTACATGATACTTTCCCTCCCCGTATAAGGATAACCTCAACCCTCTCCTATAAAAAGACACCCAAACCAAGCTCTTAGATCCCAAGAGCATTCACAAAAAGTGCAAAGGAAAAAAATCCCTCATTCACGCCTAACAAAGAAAAACACCCTCTCCATTGCTGAAACTAGTAGCCTAAATACCCTCCAATTGTTGTGACCAGTCCACTCAAGAAAATCACCTTCTTTCACCGCAAAACTGCCCAGAAAATCACCCTATAACAACCAAAAAGCTGTTCACCTAAACTGCACTGCATCACAATTGAAACCTGTCCAGTAAACTACACTGCATCACCACCGAAAGCTGCCAGTAAACTGCACAACCACCACCAAAAAACTGTCCTGAAAATAGCTCCTTTTACCATGAAACTGCACCCCAAACTGCACCTCTATCACCGAAAATATAGCCTAAAACTACCTCTATAATCACCAAAAAATAACCTGAAACAGCCCCTGCAATTACCGCTAAACACAGTCCAGAAAAACTGCACATCCACCGCATAAACTGCACCCTGAAACACAGCTCAAACAACCAAAAACATCGACCAAAAACAGCAGTAAAACAGAGGAAACAGCAGCCCAAAACAGCGAGGCAACGAAGGAAAACAACAAACCAGTAAATCGAAAAAGTTACGGAGCATCAACCTTCCGACAACCGCATAACGCACTTCCAAAAGGCGACTTAAGAGGTTTGACCTGAGGGCACCCTTTTATTTATTCTCGTTATGTTTCTTATTATTTATTATTATTTCTTCGCATGCGTATCTTTGGTTTATGTATGTTGTGGCCATTGGATGAATGATTTTGTGTTATCTCTCGCGGTATATCGGATAGAAACCCAGACTTAAATTCTGTAGCCGAATTTAAATAGACGGTAGTGCTGTATGTACTTGGGATACAATTCCACGTACCGCTTGAGAAACGCACATATTTCGTTTCATCCAATCTTGTATTTATCTAGTGTTTATTAGGAATAATATGTTATTCTCATTATGATTAAGTTCTTTCTTTCAAGTTAGGAATTTGATTATCGCTCGTTAATATTTATTGTACAAATCATTTCATTACAAGTGGCATAAGTAAGGGACCATTATGAACCCAACGGTTTGAGGTCTTCCCTTGCGAGGGGTGAGTGCGGCCTTAAATCATTTTCCCAGTTCACACTAGGTGGCGACTCCATGTTATTTCTCCGGTTTAGTTCCCCCGCGGGCTACTCCATACTCCCGACCTGGTCGCGAGCCTGGAATAGCGTCACCGATTTCTGTATCCTACAGTCTGGCGACTCCACTGAGGATAGAGAATTGGCCCCGAAATAATGTCTTGTAATGTTTGTGATTTGTGCTTTAATTAACCTTGTTTACCGTGGGTTGAAAGAGGTTTAATCAAAGGCACTTTTTAAGGCTAGGTAATGGTTTGGTGTCTTCCTTCATTCACTACATTTCTATAAGGAAAAGTTGTGAAGGCACCTAGGTAATCATGTACTCGTACCCTACAGTGATGGACTAATTTGGAGGACTCGTTGTTTATTCCTGTCACCAAGCGATAAGAGCCTAAGAGGCTTGGGTTTTTAAGAGAGTTCGCTCTGCCCTCCCTCTGGGGAATCTACAACGGGAAATCCATTTGACAGTCAGTCACGTACCATAACTCGTTGGCACGTACCGTAAGGTATAAAAAAGGTGCGCTTACTTGGTTGCTCGAACCCTTGAGTGGAGAGACCTAGTTGTGGGCAATCATTCGCCAACGAGAGTCTTTGTCCACACTCCTGCAAAACCCTCACGTAGACCGGAGTTGTATGGCCTATAGCAACTATTTCCTTGTGCTTGTGGACCATCCTCATTTGGATAAAGTTGGACCTCTTGTCAGAAATGTGAACTTGTTGGGCCATTTTAACTGGGACGAACTCGTATCCTATGACAATTGGGCCAAAAGCTTCTGAAATGTCGATGGGCCGCTCTGTAGAAATTATTGCTTTATGTTTGAATTATCTCTTTATGCTTGGGACCATCATCATTTGGATGCAGTTGGACCTCTTATCAGAAATGTGAACTAATTGGTCCATTTAAATTGGGACGAGTTCGTAACCTATGACAATTGGGCCAAAAGTTTCTAAAATGCCGATGGGCCATCCTGTGTTTGGGCCCCTTATCATTTGAAGTTGTTTAACCATGTTATCGCAAAGGTGTAAACTTGTTGGGCCTTTTCAACTGGGACAAGTTTGCACCACGCAACATTGTGATTGAATGCTTCAAAATGGTAATGGGCCTATTTATATTTTCCATTCATCGCACGTATCTCATGCATCTCATGCAAACACACATCATGTTAACTCTATTGTGTCTTAAGAGCCATCATAGATATCCGTTGGGTTAGGGAAAATGGAAGACTTGTTAAAAGGCCGATAGCAAGCTTTGTATTGAATTCCAAACTCAAGGGTGAATTTCCCTATCACCTTAAAATGACTCCCAAAGTTCTAGCTTTGATAAAAAAAAATGAAGCAAAATTCTTCCTCCAAGAGTGAAGAAATTCGACAATGGGAGAGAAAAAAAGAGAATGAATAGTATTTTTATGTTTTCCAAAAACTAATACCAAAGTTTGTGTGTGCTGACTTTCAAAAAGTGGTAGTTGTGTGAAGTAAATGCCACATTTACTATTCCAACTACTTAAATCACAAATAGTGACAAGTTGATGTAAGTCATAGGTCCCACCCATTTAAATTCCAAATTTAGTTGGCTCACACAACACGACTTTGGGCCCGAGTTCGTTTAATCCGATTAAACGATTTTTCCGTCGTGACGTAATTAAATCCAATTTAAATAAATAAAAATGCCTAGTAAAATTATTACGAAAGTCGCTAACGAATTAATTCGAAATCAATTCGTTTGCCCGAATTAAAATCCAATTTTAATTCTGCATTGAAATCTGATTTCAAGTAACATATCCAATATATTATTTAATTGATTAATTCCAAATTAATCGCGTTCTCTCTTCTAGATGAATTTAATCCCAGATAAATTCTTACCACAATTAATCCAAGATTAATTTTCTCTCTCATAATTAATCTCAGATTAATTCTGTCGAGTCAAATGTCATTGGTGAATCTTTGGGAAGCGACCCAAGAGATCCCAGGATATGTTGGTTGTAAATACGGTAGTCGGACTATCCAACACGTGCATACCCTGTACCACGTTCTCACCGATTTACAAGACATGGTTGGCTTCTAGCAAAGCACCGTGCCTACCCAATTCTCCAGAAATATTCAATGAAGAATTTATAATATGTATCAGGCGTAGTATACAAAGTATTGCGTAATACAATCTAGTATCAGATGTCACATGTTAGGCCTAAGGCAGGAATTGTGTCTGCCTAGTACGAAGCGTATATCGGATCCCGCATAACTAGTCTCTGTAATTAGATAATCATGACCTAGTCATAATATCCCGATAGCTACAGCGTTTAAGAGTACTAGTACCGTATCTTGTGTGACCATCATCTCCATATGACTGAAGTGATACTTCCATCTTGACATCACACCCAATACAATACGATTCTCAGTAAACCTAGAAGAGGCGTACACAGAACCTGTTAAAGCTCTGGACGACCAAAACCAAAGTATATTGATTGTCGCAAGTATTAGCGATGCAAGTTTTAGGTTAAAGACCACATACACCTACCCTTATTCAGATTCCTATAGACACATAGTCATACTACCAATGGAATTCTGAGGGGTCTATCCAGAGCGAAGCTGTTCCCGGTCCAACGGCTAACAGAACCTCTTATCTCACTCGCATAAGTATCCAATACTTAAATATATGAGAACTATGCTGTTAAGCTTCCATAACGCACACAAGTGTAATACTAGTCTATTTCGCATTATCGATGTCCAGTCTCGATAATACTACAACTAGGAATATTTAATGATTAAACCATTCGTGGATTAATACTGTCTCATATCTTATTAATCCGATTTAACCATAAAGAATTTTATCATTTATATATCCAAGTAATCCAATTACAAAATGATAAAATAGCAATTTCCTTTGTCACATAGTTAATTTGTACAAAAACACCATGTCTCTTACAAATAGTGATGCTATGGGTCATAATTGTCCTACATCTTAAGCATGCCACCATGGACTTTTTTGGTTGTTGTCTTCATATCTCAAGTCTGCATGCTAGTTCTTTCTATCTGCCAACCTGACTTTATCGATAGTGTGTGACGAGGAACTCACTTGGTTGATTAGGCCAAGAAAACCCTAAGCAACGGATTTGAACCCCAAGAAAAATGAAATCGATTTTGATGAAACAAAACCCCTTCCAAGGCTACAAAGAATATCCACAAAGAACTTGTCTTTGAGAATCCTTAAGATGATACCTCATTGTGTTTTGCTAGCATGGAGACACCAGGAATACCTCCCTTAAGTAATTTTGGCAATAGCCAAGCTTTCAAAATAAAGCAAATTTCAACAATGAGAGTTGTTCATTAAAGAATACAAAGTTTATAATATATAGTAAAAGATAAATTTACTAAAATGTCCTTAAGGGTAAAAATCCCAAAATGTCCTAAAACTATCCAATGGCTACTTAAAGGTCAAGCCCTTAATAGTCATTAACTAATTTAAGTAAATATCCCCCACCAAGATCTTTATGTAAGTGGCAAAAAGATCTACAATAAAACATCAACAAAATAGGCATTAAATCTACAAACGCCTAATAAGTCATTTTGACTAACTAACTTAGTTCTACTATTACTTGGCTTTAATGCTCTAGTAAACCAATTTCAAATAATAACTAAAGTCATCATTAGTCATTATTTCAAACAAAAAAGTCCTTATGCGACGCCAATGTGCCTTTGAGATGTCTGTCGCATTCGACCATATAAATCTGAGCTAATCCCACCATTGTTTCTCTGATATTTTTGGCCTTTTGTCTTGTGATTGGCCATTCTGGTATTTTCAATGGCTCTATTATGTTGTTGGTCGTGTCCTTTGATTTTCTATGTGTGGGTTGGGTCATATCATTCCATCCCTCTTGAAAAGAATTCGACCTCGAATACGCACATGCATCAATGTAAGACAAATATCGATAACTTAAAAGTTGCTGACACACCATACTCATTAGGAAGATCCATCTTGTAAGTAATTTCATTGATCCGCTCCAAGACTTGAAATGGAACACCTCCTCTCAGTTGCACCTCAAATCTGCACCTGCATCAATATAAGACAAATCGATAACTGACCAGGAAGATCCATCTTGTAAGCAATGTCGTTGTTCCACTCCAAGACTTGAAATGGACCATCTCCTCTCGGAGCAACTTAGATCTTCGATGTGCTGGGAATCTCTCATTTCGAAAATGTAGCCATACCCAATCTCCGGTTTCAAATACAATTCGTTTTCTCCTTTTGTTAGCATGAGAATTATATTGTTCATTCTTCCGTTCAATGCGTGTCTTACCTTTCTCATGTATCAATTTTACCCAATCTACATTCTTCTTGCCATAAAAAATCTATTGCTCGTTAATAGGTAAAGACAATAAATCCCAAGGAGTCAGAGGATTAAAACTATATACAATCTTAAAAGGTAAATAAGAAGTAATAGAATGAATGCACCTATTATATGAAAATTCTATTAGTGGCAAACATTCTTCCAATGATTTCAAGTTTTTACCAACTATATTGTGCAACAATTGTGATAATATTTGATTAACTACTTTTGTTTGTCCATCCGTTTGTGGGTGACAAGTGGTAGAATATAACAACTTAGTACCCAATTTAGCCCACAATACCTTCCAAAAATGGATAAGGAACTTACCATCTCTATTTGATACAATACTCCTAGGTATACCATGGAGTCGCACTATGTCTCTGAGAAATAAATCAACTATGTTTATTGTGTCATCAGTTTTATGCCATGGTATAAAATGTGTCATTTTGCTAAACCTATCAACCATAATAAATATAGAATCCCTATCCCTCTTTTTCATAGGCAAACCTTATACAAAATCCATCGCTATATCAACATAAGGTTCACTAGGCTCAAGTAAATGAGTATACATTCTATATATGAGGCATCAATTTAGATTTAGTTTATTTACATGTTATAAACCTATCACAAATACACTCAATATCACATTTCATTCTAAGCCAATAAAATGTGTCAGGAAAAACGGCTAATGTCTTACTAATACCAAAGTGCGTCATCAAATTGTTAGGGTTGGTGCTCGGAGTGCCAATCTGGATCGTATTTATGTCCGATTCATGAATACAAGCAATTCTATTTTCCATAATATTACTTATTTAATGGTAGCACCTCTTGTATTTTATACACATATTCGATCGAATTGCGATTAGATAACCAATTACGATTAGATCAAAACTGAATCTGATTTAGTGATACGTGTATATTAGACAAAGACCCTAGGATTTACAATCTAGTGCACAGTTACAATGTAGTTTGTTATTGATATTGGGAAGCGCACTATATGATGTATATCCTTAAATAAAGTTCCTGGTCAAGATTTACTTACACGGGTCGGTTAGTAAAATCCGCTGAGACCAGTACATGTCGTATATCGTGACTTGGTCCGATGGTTTATCCCAGTGAACCATGAGTCTCGGGAGACTAGTATAGGAATATAGGTGTTTATTTGATAAACACTGAACGACTCAATGAAGATTTCCTAATATATGGTACACCAATGTCAATAGGAATATTCTTGAGTTGAGCGAGCATAGTGGTCCTTTAACTTGAGATACCACTGTGGATATATGAGTTATCATCCACACTTTGATGGCAGTCACGTCACCGATCTATTCATGATCTATCCTCTGCCTGTTCGTTGGGTGTGGACTGATGCTCATGATATCATGTGCGTATCAAGAGAGGATCCATCAGTCCTGTGTACAGGGCATAGGCATCCTACACGTGTTTACGATCTAGTAAATCCATGGCCGTGGTATAACTTCGGAAATCAGTTTCGAGTATTATTTAGAGATCCTAAATTGAATGTGGACTATATTATACCGAACGGATTTGACGTTCTCATCCATATCTCAGGTATAATATGGATAGCCTGTGACGGAGGGATTATACGTATGCAATGACCTCGACTTGTATAGTTTAGCGAGATTATATGTGGTCGTCATAATTCATGAGTGGGTGAATTATGGACACGAAATTAGATTTCGTGATGGATAAACCTAAACTTAGAGAGTCCCAAAATATGAAGTGTACTCGTTGAGCACTTGGGCAACACGTTATGAATAATACAGATTATTCATAAACTTCATCGGATTAAATGAGTTAATTCGAATAGTTTAAATAGTTAAACGATAACACATGCATTAGGGGATTTTGGCGAATAGTAATTATTGTGTATTTGTATTTGATACATAATTTGATTAGATACGCATTAATTAATCGTCAAGTGAGATTTTGACACATGCCATAAATATATGTATTTGTTATTTATTGTAAATAAAAATACTTATATAACAATATTTATATTAATTAATTATTTAGATATTTAATTGTTAAATATTTGAATAATTAATTGATAAACTTTTTCATAATTGTTATGAAATATGTTTAATTATTATTGGTGACACATGGCATGATTTAATTAAACTTTATGTGTGCAAATATGATTTGTTAATATAAAGTTTGATTTATTTAATTGGATTAAATGTGACAAATGATCAAAACACCCCCATAGAGTCGGTCATCTCTATTTTTTATTTGAAAATTTTTTTCTTTTGGCTTTCAATGGAAGCCATGACCGAAACTAAAACCTCCAAAGACTCTCAAATTATTCTTGATGATCCAAGGAAGAAAAAATCAAGAAAAGCTTTTTGAAAATAAAGGATTAAATGTAATCTTCAATCTCCTTAAGCTTTGAAAGCTTGTTTCATGTTCTTGATTGTCTAGATGGATTCTAGGGTTTCTTCTTTTTCTTAGAATTTGGGGTTTTGGATTTTGAGGATGGATTTGGAAGTGAAGTGCATGTGTGAAGTTCATTTGGATGAAATTATTGTCCAATTTGTTCATTTGATGACATATTGCAATTCTAGAGTGTTATGAACACTCTTGTAATGCCTAGAATTTTTCTTGGGTGCTTCATGTGTGGTGACTTTGGTTGGTGTCTTGATTGATTGGATTAATCTTGAAAAAGTTGAATTAAAGCATGAAAAATTGGCATTTTTGTTTTCTATTTCAGACCTGGAATATCTGATATTTTTGTGATGAAAAATATGTCTTATGAACGTATTGGATATGTTTTGGGAGTTGGAACAATTGTCGAAAAGTGTTTCGGAGTTGAAATAAGCGAAAACGGCGTTACCGGGTGACTTTTGAGCCAATTAGGTGACGGCTACCCAAACAGTGAATTTGTCACTGTTTGGGCAGCCCATGAACTGCCCTAACACTATTGGGGCTGACCTGGGTAGTCCTCATAAGTGTTGGGTGGTCGGTTCGGTCAAAAATGTATTTTGCATCATTTTGCGGAAAACTGTTTTTCGTAAAAGTTTCGCGAAGTTTCTACCTTATTTATGTCATTATTTGATATCGAATAAATGTGTTTAGGTGAAATATGAATAAATTATTCATATTAGATATTGAATAATTTGTTCGGTAATTTAAAAAGTTTAAAAATTACGATTTCGCCCCGAACCGCGCTTCCGCTGCGCCCTTTGCCCAAAACCCCAACACAAACCAACCTCATGCGCTTCTTTCACAAGAAATTCATGCATACTACAAGCTGGAATACACAACCTATTCATCTTAAATAAGAATCCATCATGTAAGTAAAACTGTCCAAATGAAGACTTTTTACATCATGTTTTCTTCACCACTTCAGTAAGTGGTGCTGCAATATTGTTGAAGTCTCTAAAAAATATGTGGTAGAAGCTTGCTAATCCATGAAGCTTATGACTTCTATCACTGTTGACGGTGTAAGCCAACCTTGAATTGCCTTTACCTTTTCTACATCAACTTCGATGCCTTCTTCACTTACAACAAAACCAAGGAAAACCATTTTATCCATACGAAAACTGCACTTATCAAAGTTAGCATACAATTTTTCCTGCCTTAACACATCAATAACATGTTTCAAATATGTAACATGCTCATCTAATGTTTTACTGTAAACAAAGATGTCATCAAAATAAACTACAACAAACCTACCTATAAATGCACATATAGCATGGTTAATCAATCTCATAAATGTGCTAGGTTCGTTTGTAAGACCAAATGACATAACTAACCATTCATACAAGCCATACTTGGTTTTAAATACATTTTTCCACTCATCTCCCTCTCTCATACGAATCTGATAGTATCCACTCTTTAAATCAATCATAAATGTGCTAGGTTCATTTGTAAGACCAAATGGAATAACTAACCATTCATACAAGCCATATTTGGTCTTAAATAGAGTTTTCCATTCATCTCCCTCTCTCATACAAATCTGATGGTATCCGCTCTTTAAATTAATCTTACTAAAAATTTTAGAACCATGTAATTCATCCAACATGTCATCTAGTCTAGGGTACGATACTTTACCGTTATAATATTGATCGCTCGATAATCAATGCACATAATCCATGTGCCATATTCTCATAGGAACTAGAAGAATTAGTACTGCACAAAGACTCATACTTTCTCTGAAATATCTTTTCTCCATCAACTCCCACATTTGCCTCTGATGTTCTTTCGTTTCCTTGAGATTTCTCCGGTAAATTGGTCTATTGGAAATGACTACGTCAAGTATGAAATGTATATGGTGCTCAATACCTCTAGTGGGTGGAAGCCCACTAGGAATGTCGTATGTCAGCACATCATCAAATCCATGCAAAAGAGATGAAATGGACATAGGAAGCAAAGGGTCAGTGTTAGCAATACCAACATGGTGATCATTGTAGACTAGCAAAAGCATAAGCTTGCTAGCCTTAAAACTGTGCTCGCTTCACCCTCACCCATGTAGAAGCACTTTTTCACTCGAACTTTTGTTTCCCCCTTAAGTTCACTCACATTCCCATTGGGAACACTCATGGCCTTTAACTTAATTTCCTTACTAGGTTCAGTCACACTCTTACCACATGTTTTCTTTAAGGTTGTGTTTGCACTCTCTTTATCTCTATCCCTCTCAAGTTGTAACTTGAATTGATCCTCGTGGACTTGCCTCAGTGTATGTGCGTATAAAGTAATAGGTTTTCCCTTATATTGAAATGAATATGTATTCTTGAAGCCGTCATGTATAACCTTCTTATCAAACTGTCACGACTTTCCTAAAAGAATATGTCATGCATGCATGGGTATAACATCAAACAAAACATCATCAATATAAGACCCAATGGTGAAGCTCACCAATTTATGCACTCTAAGCATGTTTGACAACTAAGGACAAATTTTCCAACATGTATGCATATCCCTCTCTGTCACTAGTATCCTCTATCTCTGGCTCATCAGCCTAAATCTCAACCTCGCTGTTAGTAGAATGTACTTCACCATTCTTCTTATCAATCACTAAGGTGCGTATATTGGGGCACAATGAAGCATAGTGTCACATGCCTAAACACTTGAAACACTTGACGTCCTTAGTCTTGGGTGTTGTACTCTCAAGTTTCGGTCTAGCCTTGTTTGGTTCTATAGCCTTCTTACCTTTGGAACTACGTTTGGCACTTGTCTTGTTAAACCCTCCATCCCTTCGATCATTAGGAACCCATTTTCCCCTCCATACAGGAGTAGTCTGAGTACAAATCTAGATATAGACTTCTTCTGGAGTTGTCTCTCTACCTAGATAGCCATGTGAAGCATATCTCCCAAATCAACATAATGATGAAACTCCACTATGTTTTCAATCTATCTGTTTAAGCCCCTAAGAAACCATGCCATAGTAGCCTCCACATCCTCCACTACAATTACCCTGATCATAGAAAACTCCATCTCAGTATAGTGATCATCTACACTCTTGGCCCCCTGATACAGATGCTGTAGTTTCTGATATAATTTTTGGTAGTAATGGCTGGGTATGAACCATTTCCTCATGAGACATCAAATTTCTTCCCCGTGTCTGAACTAGCCACTCATAATCTTAAACTGGTGACAATCTGATCCCACCAAATCATAGCATAATTAGTGAATTTCATGGCTGCTAGAATGATCTTCTTCTCATCAAAGTAATAATGACAATTGAAAATCAATTTGATTTTCTTATGGATCATTCTTTCCCCCAAATATCATCGTGTCTATCAAAACCCCTCCTGTCATAATCCTCACAACTGTCATCAAATCCTCCATGTTTATAAAATCACATATCCCTCATTTTATGCCTCCGCTTTTGCTAATGATTCTTTGGCCTATACCTCTCTTCCTCCATAATATGAGTCTTCCAAATTATCAAAAGCATTAGGATCATTCTCGGCCTCCTTTTCTACTAGTGGTATTCAAGGTGGTGGAACCCACTGTGGAGGCATATTCTATGGTGGTGGTACTCTTGTAATACTACCCGTCTTTATACTATTTATGCTCTTGGACAACCTCTCTAACAGAGTATTCATATTCTCTATCATATCCATAAACTTCCTATATAAAGCCTCAAGCTTCTCATCCATCGATAAACTAAGACCTACCATCTCAAAGCTTCAACAAACATATTAGAAAGTAACAAATATGTCAAAACAACGATATAACCTCACAATCTCACACGCTCACGTGTTTACAATCGAATACATATCACTCCACTTCATTCATGTTTGCACTCTATATAATATGAATATTGCTTACCAAAGAAGTTCACAATAATTTATTGTTGGAGTTGGTGTTTGGAACACCAATCCGAATAATATATTTTATATTTTATTATTTATTAATAAAATAACTATATTTTCATTTCAAACCTTATTAATAGTAATGTCAATTTACATATTAGATTAATGTATAAATATGTTAAGAATGACATCGCCTTAGAATAGTCTTGTAGTAATACTGGATACTATGTGGTCCGACAAAGGAATAATATTTCTATTATAAATTATTCTTAAAGTAAATATTCCTAGTCGTTGGTTTTAGAATACGGTCGAATTCCTATAACCTAGAACACTAGCACATATCGTATATTAGAATTGGAGTTCAAATAGTTTAACCCAATGTACCATAAGTTTTGGAAGCTTGTGTAGATATATGGGTATTTATTGAAGTGAATACCGAATGACTCAAATGTGATTCCTAATAGTTGAAAGTACACTTCACCGTCAATAGGAATCTCCATGAGTCGAGTAGCATATGTAATCCTTTGACTATAGAATAACATTAATTTTTTGTGAGATCCTCTTCAGTTTGATTCCATGCATGTCAAAAACCTTTCATGGTTTGGCCTCTAGATATTCGTTGGGTGTGGACCGATGCACTCGTTAATCAAATGCATATCAAGATAGGATCATTCGGCTCATATGTGTACCATAAGAGGTTTAGGTATCCTTGTGAGTAAGCCACGATTCTTAAGACTTTATCCAAATCCGATCACTTAGGGTGGATTATATTTGTTGTAAAGAATCATGGACATGTCGAAATGAGATATGCACCTCAGAAACTTGACGGTGTATTCTATATTTCCTTAGCATTACTCGGATAGCCTACAATAGAGGGATTATTAAAAATATATGATGACCTTGACTTGTATAGTTCAGAAAGGTCGTTCATGCTCTTCGCGAATTCAGAGGTGGCTGAATTGTGTACATATTAGCTAGGCTTATATGATCGACGTGTCTGAACTTATAGAGTCCCACAATATAAAGTGTGATCGTTAAGCACTTGGATAGCCGATAATTTTTTATAATAAATAATTTTTGATATTATAATTATCAACTAAGATAATTAAGTATTCTTGGATAACATTGATTATTTACTTTAACCTAATTGGATTAATCCAAAATTATACAAGGGCTTTATCATAGTTTCATAAATTTCTCTACCATTTAAGGATATTTCGGTAATTGCAAATATGTAATCTTAGGTATATTTGGCTTGATTAAATTGGATTAAATCAAAGTAGTAGACATGTAACTAATCTATTAATTAAACTTTGTCTTGATTTAATTAGATTAAATCAAAGTGGTAAACAAATGTGATTAGTCACACCTAATTATACATATTTGGAAAAATTAGATTAAGCCCACATAAAAATTGATTAGAACTTTTATTAATTAAAAATTATGTAAGTTTTTCTATAAATAGCAAGCTTGAGCAAGTGTTTTCATCAAGCTTAAGAAAGCTAAAACAAGTAAGAGTTAGAGAAATTAGCTTAAGTTAACGAAGTGTTTAGAGAAGCTTTGGAAGATCTTTACAACATTTCAATAAGGAGAAATGAAGATTGGATCTTGGAGTGAAGCTTGCTAACATTGGAATCAAGATTGGATTTTGAAGTCAAGCTTGCTAAACTTTGGAAATTCTCCAACCATTTCAACAAGGAGAAGTAGATTGGATCTTTGAATCAACCTTGTTAGGTAAGTTTGATCTTCTCCAAAAGCTATATTTTTCATTAGTGATACATACAGTGATGAATTTTATGTATTTGATATATAATAACATAGCTTGATGTTGAAATTAGACTAATTAATTATGTTATGATGCTTTGCAGTATAAACACAATATGCCTGTAATTGGGTCAAAATATTTATGTTAGACAAAGACATAAAATTAGAGTTGGGAACTCTAGATAATAGCTTGGAGCTAAGGCTACCATTCTAGAATCAATTGACCACCTTTGGGTGACCTAGAATCGTTCATGAGTCCTTTCATTATGGGATTCTATTTTGGTTTGTAATTTGATTTAAATAAATGCATATATATATATTATATATATATATATATATATGTTTGTTATATAACATGTGTTGTGGTTAGTTTTGAAATTAAAATTATTTTAGGCGATGCGTGTTTTTTCCAATTTTGTCTAGTTTTGGTTTTTTCTGGACCTTGGTTTTTCCGGACCTTGGTTTTTCCCTAAACACTCATAATGGAATATGAGATTTCATTAAAATATTTTAAAAATACACCCATGCTTGATATCTACGGGTTAGACCCATTTTCACTGTACAGGACACTGATCCAACCATAGGGTTTCCACATCCGCCCCAATATAATGGTATCATAGCAGGTTTTGACCACACAACAAATATGTTTTGAATCTATGACACATTAATTTTAATTTAATTATGCATAAGTCATATTGGATATGCATTGTATGTTTTTAAATTAAAATTACTGACTTGATTGTCATAAATCTCTCGTGATTAGGTGATTACTTGATTTAAGTAATAGTATTAATAATTTTGGAGCAATATTGGATGGTATGTCGTGTCAATACGGAGATGAATGAGTTCTTACTACTTATGCCCAATACCGTCATTATGTGAGGGTATAAGTGCTCAGAACTTAGGTCGCTCCGGTAAACATTAGATTTAGCGTGATGAGTTAACGTAGTCATCCAAGACCGTCATTATTGTGAGGGTGTATATACGAAGCTCATTAGTGCACATTGACAAGTACACACATGGAATATGTCTTAATCCAATATCGTCATTCTTGCGAGGATAAGAAACGGTTCAGGACCTTGGAGGTCTACCTAATGAGTTTATGAAAGCCAAGACCATCGATGGTGTTAGGCTGGAGTAAATGTCATGGGATCCACTTCTCGCTATAAATTTTTGGTAGTCAAGTTTCTATTTTTCCATTAAAGAAGATTACAGAATTACGTAAAGTAGTGGAAGGGCACTAATAGATTTAAAATTCCATAATCAATTAATGTTTTTATTTTGAAATGAAAAATATTCTGCTAGTGTTTAATTGCAGTCTTGTAGATGGCTACCGTAAATCCAATGACGCGACTTTTGGATTCCTATAAATTGAAAGGAGCCGAAAACTATTTCGAATGGGAAATGAACATTCTTCTTACCTTGGAGTTTGAAAAGTTAAGCTATGTAACTATCAATCCATTGCATGTTGAAATTGATCCTGACTCCACTCATGAAGAGCGAGAAACTTTTAAAAAATGGAAGGATGATAACCTAAATGATCGATGGTTCTAGATTTGCTCAGACAATACATAGAGCTACCTAATGCTTGGAGCATTATGAGAACACTCAAGGAGTTGTTCGAGAAAAATCAAGAAATAGAAATATATCGGTGGTCTAAGGAATTATTTCATGCTACACTCAATGATGGAGGAGCTTTCAAAATTTATGTTTTGAACATGATCGACCAGATCCGATATTTAGAATGATAGGGCAATATGATTGATGAACGGCTAGGCTGTAATTTGATTCTGTTTTCTTTCCCTGGTATTTATGCTGGTTTGATGTTAAACTTCCATATTCATTTGATACAAGCTAACTATGAAGAACTTCATTACATGTTATGCACGGTGGAGCATGACTTGAAGAAAGGCAATCCAATTTTGTACCTCTATGGTGGAGCAAGCTCTTCAAAGACTTCTAAGAAGTCTAAGAAAATGAAAATGGGAAAGAAGAAGATTTCAAAGAAAAATTCCAAGAAATGCAAAACTGCAAGACCGTATTTAGCTCGTGATAAATATCTATACTGCAAGCAGTCTAGACACTGGAAGAATGACTGTCCAGAACTGAAAGGAAAGGATGGATCCTCAGGTACGTTTTGTATTTTTCCTATTATTGACATATCATTAGCCTTAGATGCAAATAATGGGTTGGTGTTAGACATCGGCAGTCCTACTCATATTTGCAACTCCATGCAGGTCATGAGGGTTAAAAGAAGGCTGAAAAAAGGGGAGATCCAACAAAGAGTTGGCAATGGCGAGACATTAGATGTCAAGGACATAAGAATGATTGTTCTATATCTCCCTAATGGATATAGTACCCTCCCTTTATCAGAGAAATAATATCATTACCAATATTAGATAAAGAGGGATATAAAATAAATATTAAGGATGTAACTTTATGTTTATATGATCAAGACAAAAATTTGATACTTGAATGCTCTTTATCTAACGGTCACTACGTTTTGGAAACATATAGAGGAAAATACAAGTAGAAAATATGAATTAAATAATATTGCATTATGACATATGAGATTGGGCCACATAGAAGTTGGAGGTCTATCAAAATTGGTAAATGATGGTTTGATTGAAAATTTTACCTTAGATCATTATCCTATTTATAAGTCGTGTATCTAAGGGAAGATGACAAAGGCTCAATTTCTTGATGTTGGACATTGTGTTGAAGATTTATTGGAACTAATACACAATGATATGTGTGGTCCATTAAATCATGCCGCTCATGATGGTTCAACATACTTTGTGACTTCCACGGATGATAATTCAAGATATGGATATGTCTATTTTGAAATGAAAATTTGACAAGTTCAAAATATTCTGAAACGAAATAGAAAAACAAACTGGTAATTTCATCAAGTGTCTTCGATCAGATTGAGGTGGTGAATACATGAGTGACGAATTCAGAAGTTATTTAAGAGAGAATGGAATTCTCACCCAATATAGCCCATTAGGAACACCTCAACACAATGGTGTGTCTGAGCGAAGAAATCATACTTTATTAGATATAGTATGATCCACGATGAACTATACAGATCTTCTTTATTACCTTTGGGGTTATGCTTTACTTACTGTTGCCCACATATTTAATAGGTTTCCATTAAAATATGTTTCTACGACCGTATCAGATATGGTTCAGTAGAAATCCAAGTCTTAGATACTTAAAGATTTGGGGATGTCCTGCATATATTAGAGTTATGCAACGGGATAAACTAGCACCCATGGGGTATAAATATAGATTCGTTGGATATCTTGATAATTTCATATTTGGACAAATTAGATTAAGCCCATATAAAAGTTTATTAGAACTTTTATTAATTAGAAATTGCCTAAGTTTTGTTATAAATAACAAGCTTGAGCAAAAGTTTTCATCAAGCTTAAGAAGCTAAAACAAACAAGAGTTAGAAAAATTAGCTTAAGTTAGAGAGGTGTTTAGAGAAGCTTTGGAAGATCTCTATAACATTTCAACTAGAAGAAATCAAGATTGGATCGTGGAGTGAAGTTTGCTAGCATTGGACTCAAGATTGGAACTTGGAGTCAAGCTTGCTAACTTTGGATTTTCTCTACAACATTCAACAAGAAGAAGTAGATTGGATCTTTGGATCAACCTTACTAGGTAAGTTTGATCTTCTCCAAAAGTTATGTTTTTCATTAGTGAGACATATAGTGATGAATTATCTATTAGATACATAATAACATAGCTTGATGTTGAAATTAGACTAATTAATTATGTTAGGATGTTTTGGAAGTATAAACATAATATGCTTGTAATTGGGTTAAAATGTTTATATTAGACATAGACATAAAATTAGAGTTTGGAACTGTAAATAATAGCTTGGAGCTAAGGCTACTATTCTAGAATCACTTGACCACAATTGGGTGATCTAAAATTATTCATGAGTCATTTTCTTATTGGATTCTATTTTGATTTGTAATTTGATTTGAATAAATTCATATATATATTCATAATATATATATGTTTGTTGTATAACATATGTCTTGGTTGGTTTTGAAATTAAAATTATTTTGGGCGATGCATGTTTTTTCTATTTTTGTCCCTTTTTGTTTTTTCTGAACCCCAATTTTTCCCTAAGACTCGTAATAGAATATGCTATTTCATTAAAATATTTTAAAAATACACATACTTGATATCCACGAGTTAGACCCACTTTCGCTGCACGGAGCACCGATCTGACCCTATGGGTTCTACATATGCCCAACATGTGTAATATTCAAGCTAGCATAAACAACAAGAAACCAATATAAGGCACACAGAGTAATGGAAGTAAGAATTAGCAAATACATAAACGCAATCCAAAGAAATCTAAAGCTAGAGTGCTTGGAAAAAGACAATCACAAATTTGCCCAATGAGCAAACAAACATGCAAAATATTTCGAACATATGCAATTTTGGATGGAAATTTGGTGCATCAATAGAAATTTTGATGAATTACTATCCATGACCACCCCAAAAGAAGTATACAACCATCCAAATTCAACTAAAAATTTGAACCTTTTTACAATTGTTTTGCTCTTGTGGTCACTGAGCTCACGAAAAAATTCTAAGTGTTGACCGTTTTGGAGTCCGATATGAGACCGGTATGGTTTCATCCTGGTTCCAATAGCTATGTATAACTGACATGTCCCATTTGCTCTAGTGCGAGTGGGAGATTATTGGGATGTATGCCCTAGAGCTATATGTAATGTAGAAGGCTTTATATGTTTTGAAATAAAATGATACATTATTCATTTATCAAAATGTTTGTTTAATTCTCGCATATTATAAATTATCTTGATTACCCTAGATTACTTATGTGCCTTCAGACTTAGTGTATGAGTGTCATACACAAGAGGATTTAAGTATGAAGTTAGTAATCTTAAACAATCAATAGAGAGCAAACAAAGCGGGTACTTTGTTTGTGGTTTATCTATAGTTGCGGTCCATTCTATATTTATTTAGCGACCTTGATTCGGGATCATCCATGTAGAGACATGAGAATAGAGGCACCTTGTATGATGTGATTATATAGGACTGGACCCAGATGGAAATGACTTTCTTATAATATCCGTTAAGCAAAGAAAATCATTTTGATCTACTAGATGGTCATATATGGATTGATCTTAATCCTGAATGTACTACGAACTCCTGCATGGCAGGCTATGTCCTTTGATTTACAACGGTGAGGTTGGTGTAGCAGTCCCGATCAATAGCTACGTACTTTGGGGGCATGTTCTGTTGTGTAGCTGGGAACATTTTATATAGATATAGAGTTCACTCCTTCTTGTGAGAAGTATATGAGTATCTTTCTTAAGGGTTGATTCGGTACTTGAACGGTTTGAGCGCTCAAGTCTTTCTATTACGAATAGAAATATTAAAATTCATAATGGTTATGAATAAATCATTTATTAGAGAATCAATGGCACTTATGGGAATAAATAATTAGAGGGGTATAACGGACATTATGACCCGGCTCTAATTACGAGATACTCATGAAGGGTCAATTCGTATGTAGTGACTATATCGATGGACACCGACTTGGTTTGGCTTAATATATCATTTGCAGCAATGAGAATGCAACTTCAGATTTTTAGTGGAATAACCCGGAGTTAATAATTCAGAATATTTACTGAAGAGCTTAACTAATATTTTGAGATTATTGGCTCGGAACCGTAGGTCCATTTGGTCTCTGTGCTAGTTCGATATACTATAGCGGATTTAGTATAATTGGATAGTCCGATTATATACTCACAAAGGTGTAAATATTATTAATATGATTAATAATATTATTTTGTCACACTTGAAACTTTATATTAAAAGTTAATATATGGTTTTATTAAATATATGATATTTAAAAAAATGTATTAAATTATATAAGATATAATTTAATGTAAGGTCAAATTAGGAATTCCAAATTTGTTTAATGTAAGGTTAAATTAGGAATTCCAATTTTTGGGTTTTGGAAACCATTGACATTATTTTGGAAGTTAAACCTTTTAATAAGGTATTAACTTTTTATTTTTGTAACATATATTGCCTTTATTGAAAGTTAATACAATTGTTACAAAATTAATGAAAAATATATGCATTGGCCGAATATACACATGGAGAAATATGAAGGGTTTTGTTTGTTTTGGAAACAAATAACCCTAGGTTTAAAAAGAAGATTTATTTTCTTTTTCCCTAAGCCTTTCATTCTAATCCTAGCCTCCATCTTCTTCTTCTCCAAATCCTCTCAAGTAGAGAAAACAAAAGAAGAACAAAAGATAAATAAAAATAAAATAACAAAAGTTGTTGTGTGACATTCATCTCTAAATAGTTTATGAATTGATTTTGTGAGGCTTGCCCAAACAAGTTTCCGTTGGTAACTAGATATAGTTCGGAAGACTTTGTGGTTTTGAACAAATCATCATCTTCATCTCATTCTTATTGTACTCGGCAGTGAGGCTTTATTTTACTCACTACCGCCCATTTACTTGGTGAAACGGAACTCGGTTTGGTTTCGTTTTAATCCAGTATTTTTTGGGAACATTTTGTGGTGTTTTGGGGCTGTGTTGGGGTTATTTTCAAGTGAAAAATCATAAATGAAACATAGCCATAGTCCACGCATTTCAGGGACTATTTCTGCAGTGCGTTGGGCGTGAATCGAGTCCAAAACAATCCAGTTTTTATCCCGATGTTCGGGGACTATTTCGAGGCATAAATTTTGTCTAAAACTAAAGCAAAATTTCAGTGGTGTTGGTAGTAACATTCGACAATTCAAGAGAAGGACAGAAAAAAATTTCAAGTCCGATCTTTGTGTCTAAGACACTTCCGCTGCGTAAGGAAAATGTTTCCTACAATTGGCATCGAGAGCGAGGTTGAAAAGTATTCTTAACCATTCTCTTTTTCATTTAAAGTTATTGTTTTTAATATGTTTATATGAGTTATAAATATTGATATGCATGTTTAGATGAGTAGGCACAAAATAATATTCATATGATGAATGGTTATTGTTTTTCATGTGATGAATGAATTTTGCATTGGTCGTAAATTTTTCCGGCTCTTATTTTTATGTTAGTTTTGATTTTAGGATGTAAGGCCATAAGGCCATTGTTTTCAATTGTTGTATTTTTTATTTTCCAATGTAAAATTTCAATTGTTGTAATTTGGAGCACCGAAGTCGCAAAAGGAGCCAACACCACCTTGGAGCGTGAATTGAAGACCAAGGGATGCCTTGGATAATTTTTTACTAATTAGATTAGTATAGGAAAAATAAGAGTCCGGTCAATGCAAAAATTTTTTTTTGTTGTATGTATGTTTAATTTGAATTGTTTGAATAACATGTCATATAGCTTAGGGTGTCTACTCTTGCATTTCACATGTCATAACATGTATTGGATGCATTATTATTATAGACATGAAATGTGATTTTATGTGTTTTAAACGTTTAAATTAGAATAGCATATGCATGGAAAAATAATTAATTGGATTAATTAGTTTTATGATTTAAAATTTGAATTCTAATATGTTGGGCTTAATAAATGCATAATAAATTACATTGGTATATGGGATGGAAACCCGGACATAAATTCCATAGCCGAATCCGAATGGACGGTAATGTGGTCTGCACTTGGGATACAATTCCATGTACCATTGGATTTTATAACGCACTAAGATTAATTAAATAGTTTAATATAAATCTTGACCATTCTATGATTCTAAATTTTTAAACATATTAGTGTTCTAGTATTTTAAAAGAAAAACTACAATAAGTCGCTAATACCACCCTAATTAAATTAGTTTAATTGAGTAATACAATTAGTAGAGACTAATGGAAATTAGTGATACAAATTTTAAGAGTTAAAATTAGTTAGGTCACTAATAATGTACTGGTGTAAATAAGAGTTATGATTTAGCCGCAATATATTTATCCACACTAGCTAAAATAAAATATTAGATATTTTATAAATAAAAACCTTAAATTTAAAATAGTGAGTGGGAGAGGGATATACGACAGTATATCCTATGATATCCGTTGTTAGTCCTAAAACGTGAGATTTAAAAGGTACCTCGAGATGGCTTTGCTTTTGTCCCCCTACTGATGGTGTCCATTTTGGGTCAATATCAGGTTTGGATTCCGAGAGGATAGGGATTCTAGACGTATCTTGTGAACTGACCTACCGTACGACGGCACTTCACTTGTTAAGTCTAAGGATCCCGAAACGGCGAGTCACACTCATAAAGGAATAATTAACTGTTAATGAAATTCATTGATCGGATCAAACGGTAGTTGGTTAATATATGAATAAGAGTTATTCCCGCATATATTAATCAATTGAGATTGTCTCGATCTATCATGTAAATACTTGACCTACCATACTGCGGCACTTATTTGTGGATGATAGATTTCAGTGGCATAGTAATTCTCTTAGGTTTCTAATTCGTTATTCATGGTTCATGCATCATGTTTAATTTTATGCCAAAATTGTTTGATAATCTTAATATGCGATGAATGAATGTTAAATGCATGTTTATTTAATTTTTCAGCCATGGTTTCTCCGTTTATTTCCATACTCTCAAATAATAAATTAACGGGAGAAAATTATGTTAAGTGGAAAAATAACATAAACGCTTTTCTGGTCTCCGAAGACCTAAACTTTTTCCTGACGGATGAGTGTCCTCCCAAGCCGGCCAGAAATGCTAGCCAAGTTGTGCGTGATGCATACCAAAAATGGGTCGCAGCTAATGAGAAAGCCCGCTGCTACTTGCTAGTAGGGATGTCTGAGGTTCTTGCTGCAAAACATAAACCTATGGCTTCAGCATCTGAGATGATAGAGTCATTACACGTCATGTTCGGGCAGCCTTCGGAGCATCAATGCCATGAGGCCATAGTCTCAGCTATGACTGCTTGGATGAAGGAAATGACATCAGTCCGAGAGCACGTCTTAAGGATGATGACCTATCTCAACACTGCTGAGACTCATGGAGCTCGTATGGACGAGCGTAGCTAGGTGACCATGATTATGGAAACTCTTCCAAAGAGTTTCCTGCAGTTTAAAAGTAACTATGTTATGAACAAGTTGACTTTTACATTGACCCAGCCGCTTAATGAGCTCACCCACTACGAGTTCATGCGTGTAGATCCTTGTAAGCCCATTGTTGGGGCAAATGTTGACGAGTCTTTAAAATCTACAAAGATGAAGAAAAATAGCACTGGGAAGCTGAGGGTACAACTACTTGATATACTTAAAGACCTTGCTGAAGGTAACTTTACTGTGAGAGTCAAGACAGTGGATGTTTTTTCAGTAAAGTAGTGGGAGTTATCAGTTTTCAATTTTTCAAATAAAATTTATTTGAATTTAAACAAAGTGGTGTTTGTTCATGTTTTTTCATGGAAATTTGATTTCTGTTTCAAAACTATTGCATGATGGTTATCATTTTATCTAATAATAATAGTTAATATTTCAAAATGGATTACCTATATACTAAGGAAACTAGGAGATAACTTGTATGTGTTAAGACCGTTACCACATAAGTCACTACTCAATACTAAAATGTTTAAGGTTGAGAAACCTAAAACTAAACGGCAATAGATTTCTCATGATGACACATATCTATGGCATCTCAGACTTGGTAATAACAGCCTTGATAGGATATATAGATTGATAAAGAACCGAGCCTTAAACCAATTAAAGATCGGAACTTTACCAGTCTGCGATCCTGTTTAGAAAAAAATGACCAATAGACCTTTTACTGGAAAAAAGGTATAAGAGTCAGTCAACCACTTGAGCTTATACATTTAGACGTTTGCGGACCGATGAATGTAAAAGCACGAGGTGGTTATGAATACTTCATCACACCAATTGAGGATTATTCAAGATATGGGTATGTTTACCTAATGCAGCACAAGTCAGATACTTTTGAAATTTTAAAGAGTATTGTGTTGAGGTTGAGAACCAATTAGGTAAAAGAATCAAAACTCTATGATCAGATCATGAAGGAGAATACCTTGACAGAAATTTCGAGGAATTCTTGGTTAATCATGGGATAGTATCCCAGCTCATAGCGCCTGGAACACCACAGCAGAATGGTGTTGCAGAGAGGAGAAATCAGACCCTACTAGACATGCTGAGATCTATGTTTAGTTATACCTCACTACCTAGTTCATTCTGGGCATATGCACTGCAAATTGCAATGCATATCTTTAATGTAGTTCTATCTAAGTCTATTCCTAAGACTCCCTTAGAGCTGTGGAGTGGTCGTAAAACTAGTTTACGACATTTTCGCATATGGGGGTGTTCAACACATGTGCTGAAGAATAAGACTACAAAGTTGGAGCCACGTTTTCAGGTGTGCCTATTTGTAGGCTATCCTAAGGAGACTATGGGTGGATTCTTCTATAGCCCTGAAGATAACAAAGTGTTTGTATCGACAAATGCTACGTTTCTAGAGGATGACTATATGAGGGAGTTCAAAACTCGAAGTAAAGTATTACTCGAGGAGTTACTTACTGGTTCGACCAGAATACCATCGTCAATGACAGTTGACAAATACATAGTACCTTCGATATTTGAGCGTCAGATGCAAGCTCATCAGAATGGTCTGCCATCTACATGTAGTGGGAGGGTTGTACGACAACCTAATCATTATCTAGGAGTTGGAGAGGCACAAGTTGTCGTATCCAGTGATGGTATGGATGATCCATTGACCTATCGTAGTATAATGGATGATTCTGGCAAAGAGGAATGGCTCAAAGCCATGAACTTAGAGATGGAGTCTATATACTCCAACTCAGTATAGGAAATTACAGACCAACCTGATGGGGTAAAACCTATAGGTTGCAAGTGGATCTACAAGAGAAAAGGGGGATCAGATGGGAAGGTACAGACATTCAAGGCTAGGCTAGTGGCCAAGGGTTATACCTAGAAAGACGGAGTTGACTATGAGGAAAATTTCTCGCCAGTAGCCATGCTCAAATCCATCCGCACTCTTTTATCCACTACCACATATTATGACTATAAGATTTGGAAATGGACGTCAAGACTGTATTCTTGAATGACAATCTTGATGAGAGTATCTATATGGTACAACTAGAGGGGTTCATATCCCAAGGTCAAGAGCAAAAGGTTTGCAAGCTGTAAAGGTCCATTTATGGACTCAAGCATGCATCTGGATCTTGGAATATAAGATTTGATATCATGATCAAGTCTTATGATTTTAAGCAGAATGTTGATGAGCCTTGTGTATACAATCGCGTCATTGATGGGAAGGTGATTTTTCTTATTTTATACGTCGATGATATTTTACTCATTGGGAATGATATAAAGATATTATCAAACATGAAAACCTGGCTAGCTAACCAATTCCAAATGAAAGATTTGGGAGAGACCAGTAATGTTCTTGGGATTCAGATACTTCGACATCGCAAGAAACGACTATTAGTTATGTCTCAGACATCCTTTATCGACAAGATCCTTGTGCGATTTGGGATGCAGAATTCCAAGAAAGGCAATTTGCCTTATCGACATGGAATTCATTTTTCAAAGGAACAGTCTCTTCAGACACCTCAAGATGTTGAGGAAATGAGACATATCTCATATGCCTCAACAATTGGTAGTCTAATGTATGTTATGTTATGCACGAGACCGGACATCTGTTTTACCGTGGGAGTAGTCAGTAGGTGTAGGCACTGCATTTTTGCATATAAGTCCCTATAATGAGTCTCATTTGGAGACACTACCTTTTAAGTCACGGAGGTCACGGGAAACAAATGTCGGAAATGGAAATTCAGAATATGTATGTCATCGGATTCAATTTGCATGTTCACTGCCTTCGTTCGTGCTACGTTCGTGAACACGTTCGAACGTCAAGCAGATGGCGGGCATTCGTGCAGCGTTCGAACGGTGTCGGTACTTCTAGTTTTGCTGCTAGCCTCATGCCCAAGCCCATTTAGCCCATCAAAACCCACCCAAAAATGATTAAAACATTTAAAACATGTCACAAATTAAAATAATATCCTCCTAAATTAAATAAATCAAATAAAATCTAAATAATCACCTACTAAAATAACAAATTCACTTACCTAAACAAAACAAATCATATACCAAACTAAATAAAACAAATAAAAAAATCAAATAAACCTATTCCTAATTTAAACAAATCAAATCCCTTCCTTTCATAAACCAATCAAATCACTTCCTTTTTTTGAGGATTCCCTTCCTTACCTAGAAACTCTACCCTTTGCCTATAAAAGAAACCCAAATCCAACCCTTAGCACCCCTAGCTCATTCACACAAAAAGACTCCTAGCATTCACGCATAAAAAGACATAAGCAACAAAGAATTCTCTTATCCTCCCTCACTCTCAATAACCAAAAATCATAAAATCAAAAAGCCCTCATTGCCACAACAAAACTACTCCCATATAGCCCCATTGCCGTGACCAAAACTACTCCCATACAGCCCCTACAACCACCAAAATAGTAGTTATTCGTAGCCCCTACAACCACCGAACAGCCCCTGAAAACACCTCATGCATTCACCGAAATCTATACCCCAAAACAGTGCCCTAAAATCACCTAAAATAGTGACCAATAACTGCACTTTAAAACCCTTAAATAACCACACAAAACAGCAGCCCCAACCCCCTTTAAATCGAAAAAATAGTCCATCAATACACCAAGAACAGTGACCAGAAAATACAGTGAAAACAGCAGCGAAACGGAGTGAAAACGGCAGCCCGAGCAGTGAAAACAGCGAGGAAAGATGTGAACCAGTGAACCGGAGAAGCCGCGGAGCATTAACCCTTCCGACGACCGTGTACGGTACTTCCGAGAGACGATCTAAAAGGTTAGACCTAAGGGCACCATCCTTTATTTATCTTTATTCCTATTTTAATCATTTATCGAATTTTCTTCGCATGAGAGTGATTGATTGATGTGTGTTGTGGCCTTTGAATGAATGGAAAATGTGTCGTCTCTTGTGGTATATAGGATGGAAACCCATATGTTAATTCCGTAGCCGAATTCGAATGGACGGTAGTGCGGTCTGTACTTAGGATACAACTCCATGTACCACTTGAGGAAACGATACATATTTCGAAATGTTTTATCTTGTTCGTTTGTTATCCGCATTTTATTTTCCGCCATTTAATTTCTGTACAATTATTTGTTTGTATTGATGATGTGATGCACATGGGCTTAGTATGTTGGCCTAAAGGTTCCCTATTTGAGGGAAGAAAAGTCTGAAAGACTACCTTTACGACAATGCTTGCTGCGCCAGACAAAGTGTGTTTGATTGAATGTGATATATATTTAATCGAATATGCGAATTCCTATATTGTTGTCCTTATTTTATATGCACGGTAACATAATACGCATGGGCTAACTAGGGTGGATTAAAGGTCCTCTATTCGAGGGAAATGCCTAAAGGCTACCTTTACCACGATGTTTTGCCGCGTCTTTTTATTATGTCATTTACCCATTGCATATCGTTGCTTTATTTACGCATGCATTGCACTCTTGTGTACATGGCTTACTAGGGTGGATTCAAGGTCCTCTATTCGAGGGAAAATGCCTAAAGGCTACCTTTACCACGATGTTTTGCCGCGCCGGACGAGGTACACCCGATTGAATGGAAACGAGTCCAATCGGGCACACGGGGTCCTTGTTGGTTTCTATTAAGGTCCCAAGATCATAAACAAGCATGAAATATGTGCGAATACAAATCAACGAAGTTGCAGAATTCTCACATCGATTGGTTGAGCGACGCGGAGGCAACAAAAACTTTTCTTCTCCTCTTCACTGCATTCGGCAGTGAGCTGTGACAGTTCACTGGTTTTGGCGTCCATGGATGTCTTCGTCAAGCTCCAAGCTTCATCGAACAATTCCCGGCTCATGGGTGGACTTCCCTATCACCTTTGCATGTCTCTCAGAGTGCTAGCTCTTGATGATTTTGTCATAAAACCATCACATTCTTGCTTCCCAAGCTCACGGCAGTGAGCTACTGCAGAAGAGAGAAAACAACCTAATGAAGGGCGTGAGAGAGAGAGATTAAAAATGAATAAAGAGAGTTGTGTGTTATTTGTATTTTGTGTATCAAATACACTTAAATGAAATTCAAATTCATTTACTACAAATTTGGCTTTACAAAAGTCAAACCATAAAGCCACACCAACCTCCATCAACTGACATCACTCCATCAATCATGAATACTGACTTGAGTCAATCACTCAAAGTGAAAGACATCCATCACTTGATTGACGAATGACGTGACGCTAGATGCGACTAGCGATTTGACGCTTGATTTGACTTGCGTGCCGCAGTCGAATTCGAAATGCGAATGCGCTCGCAAATAATCTCGGGCTCGGGTTCGCTAATTCCAAATTAACGAATTTTCCGTTGCATCGTAATTAAATGATTACGCCTAGTGAAATCACTATTCACGTCGCTAATGAATTAATTCTAAATTAACTCGTTCGCCCGAAGTTAAAATCTAATTTTAATTCCGCGTCGAAATCCAATTTCGTTTAATATATCGAATATATTAATTTAATCGATTAATTCCAAATTAATCGTTATCTCTCTTTAATTGATATTTTATCCCAGATAAAATATCTCCGCAATTAATCCTAGATTAATTTTCTCTCTGTTCTTATTAATCCCAGATTAATTTAGAGTGCTAGTCATACGTCATCGGTGAATCTTTGGGAAGCGACCCATGAGATCCCCGGATATGTTGGCAGTAAATTCGGTCGTCGGATTATCCGAACATGTAAGTACCTCATACTACGTTTATACCGATTTTACAAGAAAATGTTGGCTTCTAGCAAAACGCCATGCCTACCCTATTCTCCAGAAATATCCTTACAGGAATAAATGATCTATATCAGGCGTAATATACGTAGTATTGCGTATTTCTGTCCAGTATCGGATGATCACGTGCTAGGCCTGGGGCTGGAATTGTGTCTGCCCCGTACGAAGCATATGTCGGATATCTGGTGACTAGTCTCTATAATCGGATAAACCTGATCTTTTCATTTTATCCCGATGATTGCAGTACTTAAGAGTATTAGTACCGTATCCTACGTGACTATCATCTCCATATGACTGGAGTGACACTTCCGTCTTGACATCACACCCAACACACTACAATTCTCAATATACCCAGCATTGGCGTACACAGAACCTGTTAAAGCCCTGGACGACCGCAACCAAAGTATATTGATTGTCGCAAGTATTAGCGGTGCAAGTCTCAGGTTAAGACCAAATACACCTACCCTGATTTCGGACTTCCATAGACACATAGTCATACTACTAATGGAATTCCGAGGGGGTCTATCCAGAGCGAAACTGTTTCCCGTACCATCAGTAAAACACAACCTCCTACTACACTTGCATGAGTATCCTATACCCAAATATATGAGAACTATGTTGTTGTGCCCTCACAACGCAAACAAGTGTAATACTAGTCTTTTACGTATTTATCGATTTCTAATCTCGATAATACTCTAACTAGGGATATTTAATGATTTATCCTTCGTGGACTGATACTGTCTCATATCATTCTCCGTCCATGAACAAATCATAGGGACCTTCTATCATTTATATATCTTGGTGATCTAATCACAAATGATAAGAGTGCAATCTCTTTTGTCACATAGTTAATTTGTACAACAACACCATGATCTGTACAAATAGTGACGCTATGGGTCATAATTGTCCAACAGTCCTATATTGTGGATTTGCTTATCTATGTATGTGTTGCGTCGTCTATCATGCATCAGGCCTTGTCCCGTTCGAACGCGTTCTCAAACGCTTTACGAATGCGAGCCTTCTGTTTACCATTCAAACGTGTTTACGAACACTACTCGAACGCGCATGCATTTTGTTTCATCAGGTCTTGTCTCGTTCGAACGCGTTATCAAACGCCACACGAACGAGAACCTTCTGTTTACCGTTCGAATGCGTTTTCGAATGCTATACGAATGTCCATACACTGAACTGAGTCTTTTTCATCACATTTCATGCATGATCGTTTCTTGAGTGATTTCTCTTGCATTATGTAATTAACCATGCCATTCCATTAGTGACACTTTTACTAATCACAATTAATAATAGTGCAATCTCTTTTGTCACATAGTTAATTTGTACAACAACACCATGATCTGTATAAATAATGACGCTATGGGTCATAATTGTCCAACAATCTCCCACTTGGCCTATAGCCAGTCACTCGAGTGTCTTTCACCTGAACTATGTACGGTTGGCTCAAACTGCTGAGAAATGCTTTCGTCAGTGGATTTGCATGATTATCGTCTGATGCAATTTATACGATCATCACATCGCCACGATGTATGATCCGAACGAATCAGATGAATAGTCAAAGTATTTATCTAGATCGTTGATGAGACCATTAATTCTTTAGCTTGTGTTGACGCCTAGCTCAACTGCTAACAAAATTATATCTAATCTAATTAGATTTAGTATCGACCCAGAAGGCTTGCATTGCAGCCTCAGCTGCAGCAATAACCCACATTTGTTATTTATACGGTAACAATATCCAGCTCACTGTTCCGTTATTCAAACTGTATAGTATCGTTTGCGACTTATAGTCATTTTTATCGGTTAGGAAACTTGCAACAATGATCCCAGTCACTTCAAGTTCTCCTTCTCCATAGACTAAGACAGCATCATTAGTTTTCTAAGATACTAACGGATGTTCTTAACATCAATCTAGTGACTATCGCTTGGATTGGCCTGTTTGTGACTTCATATGCTCAAAGCGTATGAGACATCAGGTAGCGTACATTTTTCAATGTACGATTCCACGGAGAGTTTTCGAAAGTCAAGCTTTCGCCGATGGTTATTTTATGGGAATATCATTTCCAAGAAATGACGTATTATCATTATTTTATAGGACAGCCACTGTCAGTGCGCTCCCACTAACCCTCTTATATACACAAGAATCATTTCGTTTTGAATTAAATCATAAATCATTATGATTACATCAAAACGATAATTCCAAGAAACTATGTTTGCTTCAACCCAAACATGGATTGATTAACCCGCAAACCTTGTTTGCTAGTTTTAGTACGACAAAACCGGCAGGATGTTGCAAACATCCTCCGAAAGGTTTCCTTTTCAGGAAAGCGATTTTCCCGTTAAGCTGGCTAAAACATGAAGCATTAGCAAGCATTATCCAAATAGATTTACCGTGGCAACAGGTAAAAGGTTGAATCGTAATCAACATAATGTTGATAACGATACCTTTCCGCTAAAAGCCTAGTTTTATACGTTGGTATGTTGCCATCCATGTACGTCTTCCTTGAAGACTTATATAGTACCAGTAGGCACAATGCCTTGCGGTACATCAACTAGTGTCCAAACATAGTTGATATACATGGATTCATTTCGGATTATATGGCACTTTGCCATAATAAGGAGTTGATACCTTGTATCACTTCCTCATACGTAGTCAGTTGGTATACCTCAAAAGATAGACATCTTTATGAGGTGAGATTAGAAACCCATACCCCAGGTTATTTTCTGACTCTCTCCGACTTACGCGGTTCTTGTGTATTCGAAGATTAATGGTATAGTTTCATCCTTGATGAACTATTTGTGTTCCATTAAGATTCGGTGCCTTGGACAGTATTACTCTAATTTTCATCGAGTTTTACTATCCTCCCACTTACCACTGCATATCGGTATTCCTCTTAGGAAAACCACATGGTGAGAAACAATCTAATTGTTCTCTTATGAGATGTATAAGTACAATACTTTGGTATCCCTATGATAACCTACAATTGGCACTTATCGAATTTGGGTTTTAGTTTGCTATCATCCAAACATATGCCCAGCATACCCAAATATTCAGGAATGAGAAACCCGGTTTCTTTCCTGTTCATATCTAATATGATATCTGTCAAATAGATTTTTATGGAACCTTATTCTAAATAAGTTCTGCACTGTTAAAGCTTATCCGTTGAAGTAAATGGTAGCTCAGAGCGACTCATGATTAGCCTTATCATGTCTAACATAATTCGGTTTATCTCAGTTCGGACACACCGTCAAACTGACGTGTTCCGGGAGGAGTCCTCATTGAAAGAATACTATACTCTTTCAAGTATATTAGAAACGTATTGCTAAAGTATTTTCCATTACGGTCTAACCGTGACGGTTTAATACTTTAGCCGATCTTTTTGTCTATTTTGTGTCGAAACTTTAAAAGTTTCTGATTTGTGTTCTTCAAAAGAAACACATAACCATAACGCGATGCCACATCCGTAAATGTCACGAAATATTCATATCCACATCTAGCCTAGCTAGACAGGGGCCCACTTGCTTCACTATGAACTAGGGCTAACAGATAGGTGGCATTTGCACTTTTACCAAGTAAATGTGTTTTAGGCACATTGCCCAATAAACTAGATTCGTAGACTTTATTTGAATGGAATCAAATCAGTCCTTGTACCCACTCTTCAAAAGTGTGGATATACGATTCTTGTTTAATTGTGTCTCATACAACAACGCCACAATTAGTTTCATCTGATCAAATCAGTTTGAGCTGTTTGTTTGTCATGTTATATATTTGAGATTTATTTATATTCAAAATATAAATTCTGTTATTCACTTCTAATGTGTTTATCTCAATATCATCTTTATATAATAAAACACTTTAGTGTTCTAGAATATAAAGGTGCACCCGCAGCGGGTTAAACACTGATACAGAGATAATGTTCATAGTCAAACTAGTTATATTATAACAGTTTCCTAATTTAAGTACACACCTGAAGGTAGTTCCTAAATTTAGGTATCTACGGTTAAAACAGCGACTTTCGTCCCGTTTCCAAAACGCATATAAATCTCTACTGAAGTCAGTATCCTGCTCATAGCAGATTCTGACCACCAGTGCATATTTTATATAACACACTAGGTATTTAAAATCTAATTTCAATACTAGTAGTGAACATTATCTTGAAAAACATATTTGAAGTCAGAGTCTTGCTCGTCTTCAATTCCTTCATGTCTACTTAGTCCAAACGGCAGTCACGCTTCCGCGATCCCGTTTGCCACAATTTAGGCAGACATTTTGGGATATGTCCTTTATCTTCCTAGAAGATTATAATGATTTTGCCTTTGCCCTTTTCCACACTCCATAAGCATTTGGCCAAGCCTTGGCCTTCTAGAATATCGAAGTAAGGTGCGCCTTGCGCTACTTGCCTAATTGCAAATTTTCACTTTGTCTCCTTGAGAATAGTCATTAACTCTCCAAGAATTATTTATTGCAATTTAGTACTTCTAAAATCTAAGCATAGATTTATGAAGATCCTTCAATTTCGTCATCATACTTTAAGGATCTAATCATTAGTTCTGATTCAGAAATTAAGGAGTCTACTTGACAAGTATAATGGATTAAGCACTAAAGTTATCATCACATAAATCTTCCAAAGATTATGCTCTACTATTTGCTTAACTCCGGGCTTAGGCATAATATGTTATTTTATCAAATAAAGTAACTTATTGGTTTCCAGGACCATCCTGAAATATATTCCCAATTTTTGAAAATTAAACCATTTAAATACATTTTCCCTAGGATTATGTATTAAACGTCAATCTTTCAATTTTATCTTGATTTTAATAGTCCAACTATTTAATCAACGATTTAGGTACTATTTATTATAATGATTACAATAGTCAAACTATTTAATCAACTATAATTTAATAGAATAAAATCAATTATATTGATTACTATAATCCAATTATAAAATCAACTATAAATGAATAGTTTGAATATAGTCCAACTATTTATTAAAACAACATTTAAATATTAGTCCAACTAACATTTAATTTATAACGACGAATGATATTTATTTTGAGCGCATATGGCAAGCAATTAAACGAATATTAAAAATTCAATTCTTGCCTCCCACTATTTTTCGGCGAGCCTCTAACCCTCTGTCGAGTACTCAGGAAACCGTGTTTCCTAGTGGGCTAGGATCCCGTTAAATATCACACAATCTTGACTTTGGCCAACAAATTGTATGATAATTAACTAGGTAGATCTCTAAGATCGATTGGATCCAATCCAATTCCTAGATCCGGTAGGGGGACATCCAAGTCCGAAACATATATCTTATATATGCCAATACATCCAATGTATTACCTAACCTTTTTCCTCTGAATCAACTAAGCCTTGGCTTTGGCACAACAAACTTACTGATCCCAGTTAAGTGCGACCCATTGACCATGGAAAGCTTCGTAATCAATGTCGATGGACAAGAAGTGGTATTGACTTTGGCCAACAAACCACAACTTGGACAAGACATGCGATATCCATCCATCTAATCAAATTTATTACAACAATTTCTAAAATTGTCCCACCCATCTAATATCCATCCGATATATATTATTCATGCATCGCAACCATGTATTCACACAAGCATGTTATCAATCAATCTAATCAAATTAATTAATCTGATAATTAGTGACCATCCAATGTTCAAACAACGATTTGATTTTGCTCGAGTCAAACTCGTTTTGCGAATAAGTACTCAAAGTACAAATTCTCGAATTAAATTAAACTACATCATTAAATCCAATTTAATATGCATTCAATTCTAATTCGCTATTTAATTCCAAATTAAACATTACACTTTAATAATAAACCTTTTCGACTTAAATTCCAAATTTAATCGTTACGGGTCTCAAAGCCCGATTAACGTCCAACGTCAATTTAATTAAAGTCCAATGGGCTTTTAATTAATTTCTTAAGGCGTGGAATTTTGGTTAACTCGGGTCAAACCGAATAACCAAAATCCAATCCGGCAATTACACCATAAGCCTAGAAATCAATCTTGGCCCATTAGGCCCAATTAAACTTTAAAGGTCCATTAAGTCGCATTTGGGCTTTATGGATGCGGTTTTGGGCCCAATTGGATCCAACAAATTTTTCCTAAACCCAACTTTGTACAACAAAGCCTAATAAGCCCATTTACAACATTAAAGCCCAAATCTAATTTTAAGGCCCAATTAATTAAATACAAAAAATCCAATTTCACATTTAATTAACCTAAAGTGTATCTCATGATTAATCACCCAAATTAACATTTCTAAAACATCAATTTATACAATTAATCATTCTCACATACATTAAATCATGTCCAACACAATTTAATCAAAATCAAACCCAAACATGCTACATATATGTCTCGGCCAATTAGGGGATTTATGTCCAATTCCGAATTCAATCCAATCAAATCCAAATTAACATTAAATCATCATTCCCAATTGTTACCAACTCATCCAATGAATCAAAAAAACAAAAAATCACCAAGACATTTAGGGCATATTGTATTCGGCCAACACCAAATTTTGGGCAAAAAATTGATCCAATCCAATTTCATGAAATTGATTCAATCAAACTTCAATTCAACATGTTTTAAGCATACTCATTCATCCAATTTCACAAAATCATGCTTAAAATCATTTTACCCAAATTTTAAGCCCTAAACTTTTTCATGCTCAAACTTTGCTCAGATACCATTGTTGGTTTCTATTAAGATCCCAAGATAATAAACAAGCATGAAATATATGCGAATACAAATCAACGAAGTTTCGGAATACTCACATCAATCGGTTGAGCGACACAGAGGCAACAAAAACTTTTCTTCTCCTCTTCACTGCATTCGGCAGTGAGCTGTGACAGTACACTGGTTTTGGCATCCATGGATGTCTTCGTCAAGCTCCAAGCTTTGTCGAACGATTCCCGGCTCATGGGTGGACTTCCCTATCATCTTCGCATGTCTATCGGAGTGCTAGCTCTTGATGATTTTGTCACAAAACCATCACACTCTTGCTTCCCAAGCTCACGGCAGTGAGCTACTGCATAAGAGAGAAAACAACCTAATGAAGGGCATGAGAGAGAGAGATTAAAAATGAATAAAGAGAGTTGTGTGTTATTTTTATTTTGTGTATCAAATACACTTAAATGAAATTCAAATTCATTTACTACAAATTTGGCTTTACAAAAGTCAAACCATAAAGCCACACCAACCTCCATCAACTCACATCACTCCATCAATCATGAATAGTGACTTGCGTCAATCACTCAAAGTGAAGACATCCATCACCTGATTGACGAATGACGTAACGCTAGATCCGACTAGCGATTTGACGCTTGATTTGACTTGTGTGCCGCACTCGAATTCGAAATGCGAATGCACTCGCAAATAATCTCGGGCTCGGGTTCGCTATTTCCAAATTAACGAATTTTTCGTTACGTCGTAATTAAATGATTACGCCTAGCGAAATCACTATTCACGTCGCTAACGAATTAATTCTAAATTAACTCGTTCGCCCGAATTAAAATCTAATTTTAATTCCGCGTCGAAATCCAATTTCGTTTAATATATCGAATATATTAATTAATCGATTAATTCCAAATTAATCGTTATCTCTCTTTAATTGATATTTTATCCCAGATAAAATATCTCCGCAATTAATCCCAGATTAATTTTCTCTCTCTTCTAATTAATCCCAGATTAATTTAGAGTGCGAGTCATACGTCATCGGTGAATCTTTGGGAAGCGACCCATGAGATCCCCGGATATGTTGGCAGTAAATTCAGTCATCGGACTATCCGAACACGTAAGTACCTCGTACTACCTTTATACCGATTTACAAGACAAGGTTGGCTTCTAGCAAAGTGTCATGCCTACCCAGTTCTCCAGAAATATCCTTACAGGAATAAAGGATCTATATCAGGCGTAGTATACGTAGTATTGCGTATTTCTATCCGGTATCGGATGATCACGTGCTAGGCCTGAGACTGGAATTGTGTATGCCTCGTACGAAGCACATGTCGGATGTCTGGTGACTAGTCTCTATAATCGGATAAACCTGATCTTGTCATTTTATCCCGATGACTGCAGTACTTAAGAGTACTAGTACCGTATCCTACGTGACCATCATCTCCATATGACTGGAGTGACATTTCCGTCTTGACATCACACCCAACACACTACGATTCTCAATATACCCAGCATTGGCGTACACAGAACCGGTTAAAGCCCTGGACGACCGCAACCAAAGTATATTGATTGTCGCAAGTATTAGCGGTGCAAGTCTCAGGTTAATACCAAATACACCTACCCTGATTTCGGACTTCCATAGATACATAGTCATACTACCAATGGAATTCCGAGGGGGTCTATCCAGAGTGAAGCTGTTTCCCGTACCATCGGTAAAACACAACCTCCTACTACACTTGCATGAGTATCTTATACCCAAATATATGAGAACTATGTTGTTGTGCCTCACAATGCACACAAGTGTAATACTAGTCTTTTACGTATTTATCGATGTCCAATCTCGATAATACTCTGACTAGGGATATTTAATGATTAATCCTTCGTGGACTGATACTATCTCATATCATTCTCCGTCCAGGAACAAATCATAGGGACCTCCTATAATTTATATATCTTGGTGATCTAATCACAAATGATAAGGGTGCAATCTCATTTGTCACATAGTTAATTTGTACAACAACACCATGATCTGTAAAAATAGTGATGCTATGGGTCATAATTGTCCAACAGTCCTATATTGTGGATTTATTTATCTATGTATGTCTTGCGTCGTCTATCATGCATCAAGTATGGTCCCATTCGAATGCGTTCTCAAACGCTATACGAACGCGAGCCTTCTATTTACTGTTCGAACGCATTTACGAACGCTACTCGAATGCGCATGCATTTTGTTTCATCTGGTCTTGTCCCGTTCGAACGCGTTATCAAACGCCACACGAACAAGAACCTTATGTTTACCGTTCGAACGCGTTTTCGAACGCTATACGAATGCGCATACACTGAACTGAGTCTTTTTCATCACATTTCATGCATGATCGGTTCTTGGGTGATTTCTCTTGGATTATGTAATTAACCATGCCATTCCATTAGTGACACTTTTACTGCTACCATCTACTTGTGTTCCCGTATTTATCCGTTTGATGTGTTTGTGAGATGGTATTCAAGCATGATTAGGTCGTTAGGATGTTACTTGTTTCCCAAGTATGATTTAGCCGCTAGTACGTTATTCCTCTATGCATGATTTAGTTATCTTATTTCGCAATAGGCGTTCAACTTATGTTTAGGTTGTTATTTATTTTCCGTGTTTGATGATTCAACATGTCATGAGATTATTGTGTGATATTCCGTACTCCCAACCGGGTCGCGAGCCCGGAACAGCGTCTTCCAACATCTGTTTCCTACAGTAGGTTTCAGTCGAACCCAGGATTGGATCACTTGGTGGCTGTGAAACACATTCTCAAGTATATTAAGAGAATGAGAGATTATATGCTTGTATATTCCACTGAGGATATGATCCTTAGGAGATATACGGACTCTGATTTTCATACAGATGTCGATTCTAGGAAATCAACATCTGGATCAGTGTTTACCCTATGTGGTGGGCTATAGTATGGCGGAGTATAAAGTAATCTTGCATTGCTGACTCCACCATGGAGCCTGAATATATAGTAGATTGTGAAGCATCTAGGGAAACAGTATGGCTCCGTAAATTCTTGGGAGATCTATAAGTTGTTCCGGATATGGATAGACCACTCACACTTTATTGCGATAATAGTGGTGCAGTGGCAAATTCAAAAGAACTAAGAAGCCATAAGAGGGGAAAGCATATAGAGATGAAATATCATCTCATCAGCGAGATAGGGCAGAGAGGAGACGTTAATGTCACAGAGATTGCATCCGTAGAGAACCTGGCTGATCCGTTTACAAAGTCCTTTTCGGCTAAAGTGTTTGAAGGTCACCTAGATGGTCTAGGATTACGTGACATGTCCCATTTGCTTTAGTGCAATTGGGAGATTGTTGGGATGTATGCCCTAGAGCTGCATGTAATGTAGACGGCTTTATATATTTTGAAATAAAATGAGGCATTATTCATTTATCAAAATGTTTGTTTAATTTTTGCATATTATAAATTATCTTGATTATCCTATGAGAAACGGTAAATATATCAGTATTTACCGTCCCTTTTGACTTAATATTTTGTATATTTTCTTGAGTTTTGTGAATATTTTGATGTGTTTTGTGTTATTTTATAGATAAATAAAATAATAGGACTCTATGGAATCAAACCAGGGCTTAAATGGTGAAAATCGGATGAAAAAGAGCAAAATTGGAATTCTGTGTCGCGACGCAGAACACTTATGCGTCACGACCGCTAAAATATACTAGCCATGTGTCAATATCACGGAAATCTTGCTATCATACGTCGGACACATGTCATCATCCCATGCTGCCAATATTACACGTCATTGCTTATATCACCGTCGTGATGCACATAAGTGTAGGACACAGAAATCGGTGACGCTGTTCTAGGCTCGCGGCCTAGTTGGGAGTACGGAATAGTCCGCGGAGGAACTAATCCGGAGAAATAACATGGAGTCGCCACCCGGTGTGACCCGGGAAAATGAGATTTAAGGCCGCACTCACCCCTCGCAAGGGAAGACCTCAAACCGTTGGGTTCAGAATGGTCCCTTACTTATGTCACTTTTGATGATATGATTTGTGCAATAAAATAACCGAATCTACTCAACATATATGCTCAAGGGTAACCTATGTCTAGTTCGTATTCATCAGAATAACTCATAATCTAAGTTTGCATGCTTGGAAAGTAAGTCATCATAACACACGACAACACACGGCAATCTCATGAACATATTTCAATTATATAATGCAAAATGCAAACAACAACATAAACTTAATGCAAATTCCAAACGCAAAACGAATAACTAATCATGCTTAAAAATAAACAACTAAATCATGCTTAAATATAAATAACATACTAAACTAAATCATGCTTACGAAGATAAATAACATACTAGACTAAATCATGCTCGCATACATGTTTGGATGAAACGAAATACGTGTGTCTCTTAAGTAGTACGTGGCATTGTATCCCGAGTGCAAACCGCACTACCGTCCATTCGGATTCGGCTACGGAATTTACATCCGGGTTTCCATCCGATATACCACAAAAGAGAACACACATTCCGTTCATCCGGAATTCACATCATGCCTCAACAAACGACTCTCATGTGATAATATATTAAAATAAATTAAAGAAACGAAAAATAATAAGTAAAAAGGGTGCCCTCAGGTCTAACCTCTATTGTCGTCTCTTGAAGCGCGTTACACGGCCGTCGGAAGGGTTGATGTTCCGCAAATTTTCTGGTTCACTAATCCAACATTTTTCCTCACTGTTTTGCTGTCTGGGCTGCTGTTTTCACTCCGTTTCACTGCTGTTTTTTTTGTATTTTCTGGTCACTGTTTTTGGTAATTCTGGACTATTTTGGTCTCGGTTTCAGCACTGTTTTTGGGCTTTTTTGGAGTGAATTCACAGTGGTTTTCGGGACTGTTTTGTTTACTGTTTTGTAGTGATTTCATAATGATCATAGGGTGGATTTCAGTGCAGTTTTTGGTGTTGTGATGGGCAGTGAGTTACGGCAGTTTTGGGCGTGAGATAGAAGCAGTTTGAACGTGTGATGGAGGGCTGATGAAGGTAAGCTAGGCGTGAAGGCAGTGTAAGGGCGTGAAGGCAGTGTAGGGGCGTGAAGGTGGGCATGTGGAGGGTGCAAAGGCAGTGTGGCGTGATGAAGTTATGAGTTCATTAGGGTTTATCATGGCTTATCATTGTTTGAGTGAGGGTTAGGTGGCTTTGTTGAGTAGTTCATTGGCTGTGCATGGTGTTGTTGTTTATTGAGAGGGCAGTTCGTGAGGGGTGAAGCGTGAAGGCAGTGGGCGTGAAGGCAGTGTGTTCGCGTGAAGGCTAAGGGGCTGTTGGTTTATGGAGAGTAGGGGTTTGTGAGTAGGGGTTGATTTGTTTGTTATAAGTCGGTCAATGGCTACTGTGTGTATGGTTCTGGTCGATGTGGGAGGGTTTAGGCAGTAATATGAAGGGCTTTAGCGTGAGTTGAGTGAAGGTTTATTTCTTGATGCCGAGAAGAATATAACTTCATATTAGGGTTATTGTGTCACTTTTTGGATTCGGTGTGAGAGCTTGTGGCTGTGGTGCGTGAAAGAAATAGAGGCTTCTGAGGGTTAGTTGTTGTGGCGCTTGGCGTGAGTGGGTGACTTTGAATTGAGGGCTGATGAGGGTTAGTTGCAGTGGCCGAGAGATAGGGTTAGGGACGTGGCTGTGTGGGGTTTCTGAAGGGTTGCGTTGTTGCTGTGGTGTGTGGGTGATTATTGGTTGCTGCTCGTTAGGGGTTGCTAGGGCAAGGTTTGATGAAGATGGCTATGTGGGCGTGAAGATTGAGAAGCAGTTTATTTGAGTGGACAATGTTGCTCACGGCGTGAAGGAGATGAGAGAAAGCTGAGCGTGGGGGCAGGAGAGAGATGAAGAGCTGGTTTATTCCAAGGGCTGTGTGTCTAGGGTTTTTAAGAGAGAGGCGAGAGGTCGGAGCTGATGAGGGGTCAATGAGTGTTGTTGTTTTAGGGTTTCATTGTCGGCTAAGATGAGAAGAGAGGGGTCTGTTGAGGTTTTCTTGCCGAGATGATGCTAGCTAGCTGGGAACCGAGAGCTACTAGGGTTATTTTCTTTGTTTGGTTTCTGAGAGAGAGATGGGCGTCATGAGAGAGAGGAAGATGTCTAGGGTTTGTTGTTATTTATATAGTGAGAGGGTAGGGTTAGGGTTTCCGCATGGGTTTATTTGAAAGGAAAGAAATCAATTAATTTATTTGTGTGTTTAATTTTAATTATTTAAGGCAATAAATTATTTAAATTAGGTGAGTGATTTATTTAATATTGAAATTTAATTTAATTAGATTTAGTTTTAATTTAATTTGTGAATTTAATTTAATTGGTTATAATTGGATTGGACTTTAATTTGATTTAGTTTAAATGGATTTTAATTTGATTTAGTTTAATTGGATTTTAATTAGCTATTTAATTTAATTTCAATTTAGTTATTTAATTTATTTCAATTTAGTTATTTAATTTAATTTTAATTATTTTTAATTCAATTTAATTTGTGACATGTATTTTAAATGTTTTAATTATTTAATTTGTGAGATGTGTTTAAATGTTTTAATTATTTAATTTGTGAGATGTGATTTAATGGGTTTGGTGTGTTTTAAAATAGAGGTCCAACAAGCGAACCCGAAGCGAAACAAGCGAGTTAAATATGACAAAATGCTAATTTCCAACTTTACCATTCCAACGTCCGTTTCTCGCGGCTTTCACAACTAAAGAGGTAGTGTCTCCATACGAGACTCATCATTGGGCTGATATGCAAAAATGCAATGCCTACAATAAATTCACGTGTCGTTACGCCGAGCCAATAATTCTGCCGACAGCCACGTGTCATCATCACATCGAATCAATGACGCGTCGTGACACGTAAGTGTTTTACGTCGCGACGCGCGGGGCAGAATTTTGCCTATAAATTGAAGCTGAAATCAGAAGGAAAATTCATACATTCTTCTGAGGATTTCCTTAAGAATACTAAGAAGATTGTATCTTGTTTGTTTACAGATTTCTGTAATTAATTTTTATTTTACGCAATAGTTCTTTCTTTATTTTACTTATCAGTCTTTATTTTACTTTTCAGTATAAGGAGGTAACTCCCATCTGCTGAGGTGAAGGGTAAAGCTTTTATTACTAATATTTAGATTAATCTCCCTTAATTATAATATATAAACTATTTTAAAATCTGACTTAATGGGATACTGCATTTATGGTCGGTTGAACTTAATTAAATTGATTTTAACCTGACTAAATTAGATACCGCCTTTATGGTTGGTTGAAATTAATTATAAATTTGACTTAATCAGGATACCGCCTATATGGTCGGTTTGTAAAGTCATGTAAGTTTATATATTATAATAAGGGAGATATCTAAATTAGAAGTAATAACAGTGGATCCTCTAACCCCCAACATTTTCTTTATTATTTATTTGAACTTTTTAATTTCAAGTTTTACTTTATGTCATTTTCTTTTATTAAGTTTATAATAGTCCTAGATATGTGTTATAACTAAATACCATATCTAGGGTTGTGATGAATTCCAATATCACTGGCTTCTAATGGTTATTTTATGTCTTGGGTAATATAAGGGTTTATTTATTGAGTCTTAAGCTTAATGCTTCGTGTTAACTGGCCATTAATAAGATTGATCTGGTATATTTAAAATAAACTTGAAGAAGGAATTTTAGGTTTCAGCCTTAGACTCAATAGCTCATGATCTCACCTCAGAGCATGGTGATCCTTAGGTAGATTTCCTTACAGGATAGACATATACTTTTCGGGCGAGGTAGCCATAATTGGAACTTAATCTTAATGAATTCAGGTAACTTGGTTAACATAGACATATGATTAATTGTGTTATTTGGGTGTTTGCATCTGACCATTGACAGAGGTTTTTTACATATTTTCGTGTTCCAAGTTAATAAACCAATATATTGCACAAACGTGAGATAACCACTTCATCTTTAAAAGATATTGGAAGGATTCACAACCCTATATAGTTTTATAATATTGAATTTTCCTTTAATTTACATTCACACTGTTTTATTTATTTGTCTTTAGTTTAAAATCATCATCCAATCAAACAACCAATCTATTAGATACTTGTAAACATTTAGCTTCACAAATTGATAGCCTAGGTATTAAGTACTCATGGGATCGATACATTTTATACTACTTGAGCGATACGTGTGCTTGCGCTACGTGTGTGATTATCACCAATCAAGTTTTTGGCACCGTTACCGGGGATTTATTTATCTTTCACTATTAATTTTGGGGTTAGATACCTTTACTTGTGTCTAATTTTTTTTTACTTATTTTTTCTATTTTCTTATGTTTCAGGTTCTCAGACACTACATGAGATGAACCAAAAGCTTTGAAATCCGTCCGGTTGACCCAGAAATTGAAAGAACTATGAGACAGTTGAGAATGGAAAGGCGTGAAGGGCAAGAAGCACTGATCAACATGGAACCTGAACCATTGGAATTTGCACCACAAATTCCCATTCGAGACAGAACTATTCCGGTGGTTGACGGCTTAATTTCATGTATTGTACTTCCTCTCATGCCAAAAAATACATGTGACATCCAAAAATGCATTCAGATGATACAACAGTCAGTTCAGTTTGGGATGAATGCAACTGAAGATCCTAATGCCCACAATAACAACTTCTTGGAAGTTTACGGCACTTTCAATTACAACCGAGCAGCTGAAGAAGCAATGAGACTGTGTGTGTTCCCATATTCCTTGAAAGACAGAGCTAAGGTTTGGCTACATTCACTACTGGTGGGTTCCCTATCAACTTGGAACACTCTTGCCACCAAATTCCTTGCAAAGTACTTCCCTCTGCCAGAACTGCAAAGCTGAGGAATGACATTACATCCTTTGTACAACATGACTCAGAATCCCTCTGCGAAGCTTGGGAGAGATACAAGGAATTGCTTAGAAAATGTCCTCACCATGAGATTGCAAAGTGGCTACAAGTCCAAACCTTCTACAATGGACTTTCTGGACTGATGAGAACTACAATTGATGTTGCGGCTTGAAGAGCTTTAATGGAAAAAGAAGAAGATCAAGCCTAGGACTTAATTGAAAAAATGGCCAACAACAATTCCTTATGGCCAACAGAAAGGAGCATGATCCAACAGATAGCAGGAATTTATGAAGTTGGAGCCAACACAGTAATGAATGCCAAGCTCGATCAGATATGCAAACTCGTGGAAACTCTTAGTATAAAGGTTAATGATGTATCCACAAGTTTACCATATGGAGGAGCACCAGAGATAGAATCAAACAACCAACATGATGAGATGGTGAACTATGTCAGCAACTTTGACAGACAGAGGAACAATCCATATTCCAAATACCTACAATCCAGGGTGGAGGAATCATCCCAATTTCGCATGGAGCAATAATGCAGGGCAAATAAATAATCCACCACCAGGATTCCAACAACAAAACAAAGGCTAGAAGTATGAGAATAAGCCAGGAATAGAAGAATTGATGGTCCACTTGAAAAAGCTAGAAGAAAAAAATGACGCTCAAGCAGTAAAATATGATGCTATATTTCAAGCCCAATCTACATTGAATCAAAGCCTAACTGCTTCTATAAAGACACTGGAAAATCAAATAGGACAACTGGCCAATGCTCATAGTTACAGACCACAAGGTACCATTCCTAGCAACACAGAACCAAATCCATGGAACATTGGGAAGGAGCAATGTCATGCCATCACTCTGAAAAGCGGTACTGAAATCAAGAAAGATGTTGAAGTTAAGGTAATTGTTTAGGAAGTTCCAAAAGAAAGCAGCGAAGTAGAGCCACAGATGAAGGAAAGAGAAGCAAAAGCAAATGATCGAGAAAGATTCACTCCACCTCCATCTTTTCCACAGCGTCTCTAGAAAAATAAACTAGACAAACAGTTTGCTCGATTCCTGGAGATCTTCAAAAAGTTGCATATCAACATTCCATTTGCAGAAGTGTTGGAACATATTCCCAGTTATGTCAAATTCATGAAAGATATTCTGTCACGAAAATGAAGATTGGGAGATTACGAAACAATAGCATTGACAGAAGAATACAACGCCATCATTCAGAGAAAACTTCCCTCAAAGTAGAAAGATCCCGACAGTTTCATTATCCCTTGAACCATAGGAGAACAAAACTTCGGTAAGGCTTTGTGTAATTTAGGTGCAAGTATTAAATTGATGCCTTTTTCCATTTATAGGAAATTACAGATTAGAGAATCAATGCCCACCTCAATCTCGTTGTGACTTGCTGGTAGAATGCTCACATTTCCGAGAGGTGTAGTTGAAGATGTGCTGGTCAAAGTTGACAAATTCATTTTCCCTATAAATTTTATTATTCTTGACATAGAGGAAGATGAAGATGTGCCCATCATCCTCGGGAGACCATTCTTGGCTACACGTCGAACCATTATTGATGTACAAAAAGATGAACTAACCATGAGGGTACAGGACCAATAAGTGACATTCAATATTTTCAAAGCCATGGAATTCCCGAATGGTGAAAAAAGGAGGAATGTTTTAGACTTGATATGATAAATGGTACCATTCAGAATTCTGATGCAATGCAAAGTTCCACTGACAAACTTAAAGCATGTCATCTACCTGAAGAGCCTGAAGATAAAGTGTGCTACGCACTGAAGAAGTTAAATCTTGATCTACAAGCAACTGAAGAGAAACGGTTCCACCAACTCAACGAATTGGAGGAATTCACATACAGCCTTTTGAGAATGCCAAATTGTACAAATAAAAAGCCAAGAAGAGACATGATGAGAAGTTAGTGCGTATACAACTAGAACCGGGGCAACGGGTATTGTTCATCAAATCAAGGATGAATTTTTTTCCTGTGAATTTAAAATCACGGTGGTCAGGTCCACTCTTAATCACTCAAGTTTTACCAGATTGAACCGTTAAGTTACATGATCCTAACTCCAATAAAACATTCAAGGTTAACAGCAAGCATGTCAAACACTACTGAGGAGAATCATTTGAGTGACAAGTGTCACACTTTCAGATCCAGCCTAATGTTCAGGCAGTCATGTCTAGCTGATGACATTAAACTTATCCTTAGGAGGGAGGCAACCCATGCAATTTGTGCATATATTGAGATTTGGTGTGTTTTATTTTTTTGTGTTTAATTCTTGAAGGTAAAGTCATATTTTAGGATGAAATATGATCCTGCAAATCTTCACAAGCAATTTCCTTCTCTCCATCAAAACTCTTTGACGAAATTCTACAAAACTCGCATGGAACAGATGAGACTTCTGATGATAAAAGGTATTTCTAATGACATTCATTGGTTAATTGAAGCACGTGTCCAATTGGCAGGGAATCTTCTAACTCTTTTATTTCATATCTACCTGGTTTAGGAAGAAGCACCTATGTTAAAAAGAGAAGAGCTAAAAGATTAGGTGTTTGCTATAAATGTGCACGCATGACATGTAATACTCGTTGTCATTCTTTAGAAATGGTGTCTGATAACCGTGAAGATAAAATTAAATTCATTAGGGATGGCATGAGTAAGGAGTCTTTAGATGATATGTCATTGACTCTTGAGACTATGTGTATTATGTGATTCGCATGTTACATGCATAATTTCGAAAAGAAAGACAACAATTAAGTCTTGGGAATATGATTTTAAAAGTCCATATTTGCCAATTTATAAGAAAATTGGATGGGAAGCTTGTCCATGATGCGTAGATGTCAATCAAGCTGTTACTTCCTGTAAATATTATTATCTCTTTGTCTTTAACTAATAATTATGATTTGTTTTGTTATTTTCTTTTATTTTCTCCGACAGGATCCAAACTTTTTGACTTTCACTATTTATTTTACTGTTTATCTAATAATTATCATTTGGTAGGTACTAGCGCTATTATTACTCACCCCTTTTCAGATTCTATAAATCCAGCTCATCATTGCACTCTTGAAGAAATCCAGATTTGAGAAATAAATATATAAAAATAAAAAAAAATAAAAAATAAACATCTGAGATCCAAGTAATTAAGTCTGTAGGGGTGTTTTAAAACCTAGTGCCCTAAAACCAACTAGTTTGGGAGTCACTGGCCCAAAGCTCGCCACATGGATTGAAGATGTTGTTAAAAAAAGAGAGATATCTGAAATTCGAGTAATTAAGTCTGTAAGGGTGTCTTAACACCTAGTGCCCTAAATCCAACTAGCTTGGGAGTCACTGGCCCAAAGCTCGTTACATGGATTGAAGATGTTGTAAATAAAAAAAAATCATTGTAAAAAAAGGTGTGAATTCTGATATAACTTTAGGATAAAAATTTACTTTATTTTCAACTACACTTATGAATATTGTGGGCATAATGATTTGATTAATACCTTGTTGGTTGTGTATATGGAGAATTGTAAAAATAATCGGAGAATTTACTTGGATAAGAGTTTCACTTGTTTAGTCATTAACTTGTTTGATCATTTTGCTTTTGTGTGCATTTGACGTTTGTGGGTATCGTCGATGTAAGCCCTCACGAGACTATAACTCGTCCACTAGGGACAGATAGTGGTTTAAAGGCTTATTGCATACGCTAAATGCAACCGTGATCCCTATGAAAGTGGCTTAGTTTAATTTTATTTTAAAGTTGTTTATTGTATTTTATTTTATTATTTTGCTCGAGGACTAGCAAAATGTTAGGTTTGGGAGTGTGATAAGTGCTAAATATATCAGTATTTACCGTCCCTTTTGATTTAATATTTTGTATAGTTTCTTGAGTTTTGTGAATATTTTGATGTGTTTTGTGTTATTTTGTAGATAAATAAAATAACAGGACTCTCTGGAATCAAATCAGGGATTAAACGGTTAAAATCAGATGAAAATGGCAAAATTGGAATTATGCGTCACGACGCGCAACACTTCTGCGTCGCGACCGCTAAAATGCATTGGACAATGTCAACATCACAACAATCTTGCAATCATACGCCGGACACATTTCATCATCCCATGCTACTGACATTACACGTCATTGATTACATCAGTGTCGCGACACACACAACTTCATGCGTCGCGATGCCGAGCCAATAATTCTACCGACAGCCACGTGTCATCATCGCATCGAATCAATGGCTCGTCCCGACGCGTAAGTGTTTTGCGTCGTGACGCGCGGGGCAGAATTTTACCTATAAATTGAAGTTGAAATCAAAAGGAAATTCATACATTCTTCTGGGGATTTCCTTAAGAATACTAAGAAGATTGTATCTTGTTTGTTTACAGCTTTCTGTAAATAATTTTTATTTTACGCAATAGTTCTTTATTTATTTTACTTTTCAGTATGAGGAGGTAACTCACCTAAGATGGGGTGAAGGGTAAAGCTTTTATTACTAATATTTAGATTAATCTCCCTTAATTATAATATATAAACTATTTTAAAACCTGACTTAATGGGATACCGCCTTTATGTTCGGTTGGACTTAATTAAATTGATTTTAACCTGACTATATTGGATACCGCCTTTATGGTCGGTTGGAATTAATTATAAATCTGACTTAATCAGGATACCGCCTATATGATCAGTTGGTAATGTCATGCAAGTTTATATATTATAATGAGGGAGATATCTAAATTAGAAGTAATAAAAGTGGATCCTCTAACCCCCAGCATTTTCTTTATTGTTTATTTTAACTTTTTAATTTCAAGTTTTACTTTATGTCATTTTCTTTGATTAAGTTTATAATAGTCCTAGATATGTGCTGTAACTAAATACCATATATAGGGATGTGATGAATTCCAATATCACTGGCTTATAAGGTTTGTTTTATGTCTTGGGTAATATAAATGTTTATTTATTGAGTCTTAAGCTTAATGTTTCGTGTTAACTGGCCATTAATAAGATTGATATGGTAAATTTAAAATAAACTTGACGAAGGAATTTTAGGTTTCAACCTTAGACACAATAGGTCATGATCTCACCTCGGGGCATGGTGATCCTTAGGTAGATTTCCTTACAAGATAGACATATACTTGTCGGGCGGGGGTAGCCATAATTGGAACTTAATCTTAATGAATTCATGTAACTTGGTTAACATAGACATATGATTAATTGGGTTATTTGGGCGTTCGCATCTGACCATCGACAAAGACTTTTGCATATTTTTGTGTTTCAGGTTAATAAACCAATATATTGCAAAAACGTGAGATAACCACTTCATCTTTAAAAGATATTGGAATGATTCACAACCCGAGATAGTTTTATAATATTGAATTTTCCTTTAATTTACATTCGTACTGTTTTATTTATTTTTCTTTAGTTTAAAATCACCATCCAATCAAACAACCAATCTATTAGATACTTGTAAAAATTTAGCTTCACAAATTGGTAGCCTAAGTATTAAATCCTCATGGGATCGATATATTTTATACTACTTAAGCGATACGTGCGCTTGCGTTACATGTGTGATTATCACCGATCACCCTAGATTACTTATGTGCCTTCAGACTTACTGTATGAGTGTCATACATAAGAGGATTTAAGTCTGAAATTAGTAATCTTAAACAGTCCATAGAGCGAAAACAAAATGGGTACTTTGTTTTTTTTATTTATCTATAGTTACGGTCCATTCTATATTTGTATGGCGACCTTGATCCGGGATCGTCCATGTAGAGACATGAGAATGGAGGCACCTTGTATGATGTGATCATATAGGACTGGATCCATATGGAAATGAATTTCTTATAATATCCATTAAGCAAAGAAAATCATTTCGATCTACTAGATGGTCATATATGGATTGATCTTAATCCTGAGTGTACTACGAACTCTTGCATGGTAGGCTATGTCCTTTGATTTACAAAGATGAGGTTGGTGTGGCAGTCCCGACCAATAGCTACGTACTTTGGGGGCATGGTCTGTTGTGTAGCTGGGAACGTTTTACATAGATATGGAGTTCACTCCTTCTTGTGAGAAGTAGATGAGTATCTTTCTTAAGGGTTGATTTGGTACTTGAACGGTTTGAGCTCTCAAGTCTTTCTATTACGAATAGAAAGATTAAAATCCATAATAGTTATGAATAAATCGTTTATTAGAGAATCAATGTCACTTAAGATATAAATAATTAGAGGGGTATAATGGACATTATGACCCGACTCTAATTACGAGATACTCTTGAAGGGTCAATTCGTATGTAGTGACTATATCGATGAACATAGACTTGGTTCGGCTTAATATATCATCTGCGGCAATGAGAGTTCAACTTCAGGTTTTTAGTGGAATAACCCGGAGTTAATAATTCAGAATATTTAATTAAGAACTTAATTAATATTTCGAGATTATTGGAGCTCGGAACCGTAGATCTATTTGGTCCTCATGCTAGCTCGATATACTATAGCGGATTTAGTATAATTGGATAGTCCGATTATATACTCACAAAGGTGTAAATATTATTAATATGATTAATAATATTATTTTGCCACACTTGAAACTTTATATTAAAAGTTAATATATGATTTTATTAAATATATGATATTTAAATAAATGTATTAAATTATATTAGATATAATTTAATGTAATGTCAAATTAGGAATTCCAAATTTGTTTAATATATGGTTAAATTAGGAATTCCAATTTTTGGGTTTTGGAAACCCTTGGCATTATTTTGGAAGTTAAACCTTTTAATAAGTTATTAATTTTTTATTTTTGTAACATATATTGCCTTTATTAAAGTTAATACAATTGTTACAAAATTAATGAAAAATATATGCATTGGCCGAATATATACATTGGTCGAATATACACATAGACTTTGTGGTGTCGAACAAATCATCATCTTCATCTCATTCTTGTTGTACTCGGCAGTGAGGCTTTGTTTTGCTCACTGCCGCCCCTTTACTTGGTGAAACGGAACTCGGTTTGGTTTCGTTTTAATGTAGTAATTTTGGGGAACATTTTTTGGTGTTTTAGGGCTGGGTTGGGGTTGTTTTCAAGTGAAAAATTAGAACTGAAACATAACCATAGTCCACGCATTTGAGGAGTTGTTTCTGCAGTGCGTTGGGCGTGAATCGAGTCTAAAACAATATAGTTTTTTGTCCGGCTATTCGGGGCTGTTCGGGGACTATTTCTGGGGTTGTTTTGAGGCTAGATTTTTGTCTAAAACTGAAGGAAAATCTCAGTGGTGGTGGCAGTAACATTCGGCAATTCAAGAGAAGGGCAAAATAATTTTTCAAATCCGATCTGTGTGCCTAAGACGCTTCCGCTGCGAAAGGAAAGCGTTTCCTACAGTTATGATGTATGCTAAAAGAAAAAAGGCTAGAAAATTAAGCAAAACCATTCATCTTATTAATTTTAGAAATAAAATCATAACCAAATAGTTCAGGTACATAGAGTTCTTCATAATCTGCTTCTTTTGCTGCCATAGAGTCCTCATTTGAGTCTTCTATCGTCAGTTCTTCCAACATGAGCAACTTTTCTTCCCACTCTGCTTCTAGCTTGTTTTCTAGTTCTGGATTTGTAATCTTATTTTCCTTTTCTCTTTCAATAATCAAACTCCATTCCAATCTTTTACATCTGTGAAGATTTTGAAGTCTAGAACAATGACGCTATTGACATCGCTAGGTTCTAGAGCCCCTTGATATTTGGCCTTCACAAAACTGTCATACAACCACATTCCCTTCTTCCTAACCTTTGGCTTATCCTCATCATCATAATGATATTCAGGCCCTTTCTTGGTGGTCTGCCCTTGGAAATTTGATAGTGTACTCTCTCATTGGTCTTGTGCTCCCAGCCTAGTGCCTTAATTCATATTCTTCATAATCTTGGCTATCTTGGGATCCACCCATTCCTCAAAGTTGGTTTCAACTTGAAATCTTGTAAATGATTGGACTTCCAAGGTGGCTATGGCATTGCTTACGTCATTCCCAATAGTGATAATCTCCCCTTCGTACCATAATCTTTTCAAGAGAATCGAACATGGCCCTTATCTGTTCTTGAGAGGAGCACAACAGTCCCCATATGCTAATTTATGCTCAAGTCTTTTTAACTATTAGAGAACTGTATTATCTTCTCCCTTTTTTCCTTCACCCATCTTATTCTCTTTTTCCTTCTCTCTATTTACTACTGTTTTTGCCTTCTCAGCGGTGCTGTCATAGAGTCGGCCACTTCTGGTATTTTCTTTCACTTTTTCATCACTACTTGAGAAATATTCCCAAAAGTCATCGGATTCTCCAGCATCACTATCACTACTGTCATATATTCCCATTACGTGGGCCTGCTAGTTAAATGATTATAGGATATATTCTTCGGGTAGGCCAGAGTTGATCATATATGTGGGTAGTGGTATGACGTGGTGATTTGGTAAAGGGTTTTGGCTAGTATTGGGTTGGTAATTTTATGGGTCAGAAATTTTACGAGTGTCTATTAGGTCTTGTATTTCATGTTTGAGTCAAGCACAGTTGTCGGTATCATTCCCCTTCTGTTAGTAAAAGTGACAATATTGATCTAGGTTGACGTGGTGGGGGATGTGGTTTAGTAGTGAGTTAGGTTCTATAGGTGTTAGCGTAGGCTCTTCAGTTTCTCGAACACTTTTGACAAAGGTCTGCAAAGGTTGGAAAAACTAATATTCCTTATACCAATAATTTAAACTCGACTGACCTTGGTGCCATAAGGCGCTCTTGCAATCTTCTTATTACCATAGAACTTTCTATTCTCTGCTTCATCATCTTCTATATCCATAACAGTTTCCTTTAATTCCCAAAAATCAGAGATCATAGAAGTCATCCTCATAAGCTTGTTATAAATTGAAGGCTAGGTACCTTTGATAATCATCTTGATCTAGTCATTTTCTGAATGACGTGTTTGCATCTTCAAGAGTTGTGTTCTCCAACGATCAACATACTCTTTAAAGCTTTTTTTCTTGCTTTTACTTAGTATTCTCCAAGTCACTAAGTGATACGTGAATCACCATGTCCTTGATGTATTGATTTAGAAAGGCCTTGGTCAGAGCTCTTCAATCATCCATTATTTTCTTCTCAAGGCCATGGTATCATACCACGGTGCTCCCTCTAATGACATCATTAACATCTTATGTACTTGGCTTTGGGATAGTCCAATTACACTCATCAAAGACATTTGTTGACAAAGATGTTCATTCGGGTCCTCGTTCCCATTAAACTTTACCATATTAGACATTTTAAATTGAGTGGGCAGTTGTTCTTTGAAGGCCATTGCATTATAGTCCACCAAATCCTTATGCTACACTTTCATCTTTTGGGTCTCCTCCTCCATCTTCTCTTTTAGCTTTTCTTGTTCAGGGTCGGCCTCCTTCTTGTCCATTCTTCTTGTAGTATAGTTTCTAATATCTTCATTATCTAGGGCATGAACTTCCTCCCCTCTACTCTTGGGCTCCTCATGCCTCTTTTCACTAGACTCGGTCCCCACCGCTGGAGGTGTTAGTTGAATTGTCGTCAGGTTGGCAAAGATATTGAGTATAGTCAGCAGCCATTCTACCATCTTATTCACGGTGGTTTCCAAATAATCTACACAAGAAGCATCATTGTTGGCCATTTCCGCACCGTTTTTAATTGTCTTATTGACTAGTCTTCCGTCCTCCCTAACCCGATGCTCCCCTATGATGGCTGCAATAACAAGAGGTCAATATGATGAATGAGATGCATGATATGTATGTGTGCTTGAGATGCATGGAATGCAAGGTTTTTTCACAAGATACCATACATCCTTCCAACTTTATCTCTCCTCCACACGTGGTAAGTCCAATATCTTCCTTAATTTTAGCGTAGTTCCTACACCAATGGGGGTACACGAGCTAGCTCTCCATTATGCTAAGAGGTGAACCTTGGCTACCTCGATTCTTTTCCATCATTAGAGGACAAAAGCCGCCTATTTACAATGCGACTAAGCCTAATATGGGAATCATGCCATTGTCCTAAAATGATGAATTGGACCTTGGTAATCATGTTTATTTTGGGTTCGGCTTGAAGGCGTTTAAGTATGCTTAAATAGGCCCAAAGTAAGGCGTGCATTTTCCTTAGATGAAAGCCAAGTTTGCACATCAGATTCCTACTTTAGACACCTTTGGGATAATAATTAAAAAATCTAAGTCCAATAAGGATTACATACAAGGTGGCCAATAAATATTTTAAAGCACCCAACCCAATTATCATGGAACGTGGACTTTTCCCAGTTTAAAAAGCCCAACAAGTTTTTTGTTTCATAGTAAGAGGGTTGGATTACCTCAAATGGTTAGGGCCCATACACAAGCACTAGGTAGGCTTATTCATAGGGAAAAACAGTTATGGGCTACCATGTGGGCTTTGTAGAGTAAGACTTAGGGTCTAATTGGAAAATGGTTGTCCACAACTAGGTTTCCCCACTCAAGGGTTTGAACGACCAATGAACATGCCTTTTTTTATACCTCGAGGGTACGTGACAATGAGTGATTGGTATCATCATACATCGATCCACTGCCTTGAGTGAAAAAGATTTCTTGATATACAATGCCATTGGGTTTAAAAATGAGATATAAATAATGAAGACATGGCTAACCTTAATCTCACCATAGCTACTGCAAGATATTTTTTCGAGGTCGATTCTCTATCCCAGTGGAGTCCCCATCAGTAGATATGAAACCATATTTTCCACTATGCCTATGAGATCTGCGACCATGACACTGTTTAACTCATAGTCCGTAGAGAGTACAATTAGTTCAAGGGCGAATAATAAGAGAATAAAGGATTTGCCATCCAGTATAAGACATTGGGAATGATTTAAAGCCACATTACACCTCTCGTAAGGTTTACCTTAAATCCGTTTGGGTTCGGAAATGCCCCTTACTAATGCTAGTATAATATCAAGGTTCTAAAAGAATATCCACATGCCTTATAATGCAATCACATGTAATAACAGTTTATATAGCACACGACGCAATCATAATAAAAAGAGAGCTAAATTAATAAATATAAACATTCTAAAATAACAATTAAATAATTTATAACATGTATCTCATTAGCTTGGCTTCGTAAAAGCTTGGTCGGACGTTATCCTTAGTCGCCCGGATATGCATTGTCATATTTTTGTCCATTCAGATATTCTGGAAGTCTGGCCGAATATATTATGTAAGATAGAAACATAGACTCATATATGGCAATAAATAACAGGTCATTACTATAGATTTTCACGTTTTCGATCCAAACCATAACTCGACCTGAACTACATCGACCCGAACCGAACCACAAGATTTTGAAAAATATTGAAATTGATTTTGGTTTGGCTTGAATCGAATCGTAAATTTCAGGTCGGTGTGCGGTTTTGACCCAAATCACGTCCTGAACCATCCAAATCATAAATTGTAACACAAACTATGACCCAAATCGCCGACCTATGTTCAAATTAGACATTAGTATATACTTTTCTTCTTCTTTAGCCATCAAATTAAAGACATTCACTGATCATATGATAATATACACTGTATAAATGAAAATATGTATTTTTTCTCTTCAATTATTATGTGAAAATAAATAAATATTTCTTAAAACAATTTCTAACCGAAACCGCTGAACCGCCGAACAAAACCATCATGGTTTTCCTTATTAAATTTTTGGTTTCGGTTTCTAATTTTCCAAATCGCTAACTCGCGTTGTTGGGCATGTAAATTGAAAAAATCGACCTAAATCATAACGCGAACACCCCTAGGCATGACATGTTTAAAGCTAATGATCATAAGATGCATAACAGTAATAGAAAGATAGTGATAAAACAAACAAAGCAATCATATATATCAAGAATGATAAAATGAATTGAAAAGAGGCTCGTAACCATTTCCAAGTGGTACGTGGAGTTGTATACCAAGTGCATATCATATTACCTTCCATTTGGAATCGACAATGAATTTACATATGGGTTTCCATCCTATACACCATAGAGAAGCAAATACATATGGCCAAATTCACTGTGTGACATTTGTATGTCCGGAAAGACATACACTTTACATCCTGCCGAATATACTTTATATTCAGCCAGATATACTATCAGATATACTTTATATCCTATCGGATATACTTTATATCTAACTGGATATATTGTGTCAAACCAGAAACAGAAAAATACATGAATAGAAAGTAGGGTGCCCTCATGTCGTACCTTTTGTATTGTTAGCTCAGAAACACCTTTGGAAAGCTCAGGTAGGTCGCTAAATACTTTATGGAGAGAATTCAAGATTTTTGTATTTTGGGTTCGAGGTTCTCCTGGTTTGGTTTTATGTTTCTTATGTTTATGGGATTTTTTTGTTGTATGTACGCCTTCAAAGTCGTTCAAGCTATGTGTCCGTGTAAGTATTGGTCTCTGTCTTGTTTTTTCAAAAGCCTTCTCTTTTTATGATGTCAGGTTGCAATTTATTAAGGAAAATCTCCGCTAGTAGGGAAAGTAATGTTATGCAAAGAAATGGAAAAAAAATTATCATTTTGGAAGGTGATTGAAAGAGAAATTGGTTAAAGAAGGAAATAGGAGAATCGTTTTGCATATTTGGAAACCCGACGCATATCTGCCCTTAGATAGGCTATATCCAGCCTTACATAGGTTTATGTCTGACCTTACATAGGTTATATCCGGCCATACATAGGTTATAACTTTGGTGATTATGATTGGATTTGGCTATTCTTTTTGTGTCCTTTGGAGTTTCATTTCTCTTCCAGCATTAAACCCTACAACTTTGCCAAACTTTACAGGTGTGTTCCCATGGGAGACTCATCATCGGGCCATGCAAAAATGCAATGCCTACAGGTATTATTAATCAAGTAGACTAGATGTCGACTGTAATTGGTGTGTTGTCTAGAACCGGTATCAACTTGAATTTGTGTCAATTGGAATTAGTGTCAACTAGAACTTTAGTGTTGACTGAAATACACATGTCGGTTGGATTCCATATCAATTGGACTTCGGTAGAAGCCCAATGTGTCATATGGGTCAATTGAAGGTCATGAGACATTATTTCATGTGAGTTTGTCAAATGAGCACGTTCGATATCAATACATGTCGTTTGGATTTTTTAAGGGACCAACATGTCGACTAAGACACAATATTGTTTGGGTCATTAGGTCAAATTTGGCCTATACATAAATTTGAATAAATACACTTGTAACATGTTCCAAAGATCTACCAACTATAACTAAAAATGTGACACCTACAAGAGACAACATATATATCCCATATTGGAAATATATTTACTACCGTTGTCATTCTCCATGTTAAGAGAAACAATACTCCTATACATTGGTAACATTAAATAAATACACTTGTAGAGCATTCAATAGATCTACTGATCATAACTCAAAAATCTACGAAAACTAGAGGCGAACATCTATATCCCCATAACAAAGATATATTTACTACTATTAATATTCGAGGTAGATATATCTCCATGGTGAAACAAAAATTCAACCATGGATATAAAATGTTCATTGGTAACATTAAATGGATATATTTGTAGCGCAAATCATATGTCTACAAAGCATCACTAAAAAATACAAAACATTACGCCAAATAGAGGTAACATCGCTATCCCAATATTGAAGGTATATTTACTCTTATTAATATCAATAAAGAGGTTGATTGTTGTGTTATAAACATACATAATGGGACAACAATATGTCTTTTTTTATAACACATGAAGCACAATAGTCATTGGACGATAGGCCCATGGGCCTAATACTATACTCTCACATCCTAATGTCATGACTTTTTTTACTTTCAAGTTTCAACAACGTGACGTAAAGGAAGGAAAAGAGAGAGTTTATTCCTTTTTTATCTTATATCAATAATAAGATATTAATAACTCGATCAAAATACAAATAACTCCGAAATGGAAACTAGCATCGAAGCAAATGTGGGGATAGGGAAATTCAGCAGGGAAATTCAGCAGTTTGACAACTCGGTAGTGGGGATAGCAGCCCCTCATGTGCATACCGTTTCTACTCGAGATGTGTGTAAGCGCTTGTTAGAAGTTAGAGGTTGGAAATGTTAGAATATTTTGTAATATTCTAATAATAAACTGGCTTCCAATTGTGAGATATATTTTAATAAAACGGTAAGATAATTAGTTTATAATAAAGATTATAAAGCCCGCTTTTCTTATCTAATAAAGTAGACTAAACTATATATTAATTGATGTGTTGATATTAGAGTGAGTTTTAGAAAGATTATGAGCTTTTGATGGGTGAACCTATTACACTTTGTAAACTAATGAGCTAAAGTCATACTCTTTCTAATAGCTTACTCTATAAGTTTCTATTATTTATTAAATTAGATATAAGTTTCTCTCTCTTAATAATTAATAAAGGTGATTTATGTGAATGAAAAATTCACATGTGAATAGTTATGATGATGATATAAAAGTAGCATCAAGAATGTCAAGTATATTGATCATTACAAGAAGAGAGAGTGAAGCATAAAGTTTTATAAAGAAAATAGAGTATAAGGAAAGCATAAAACAGAGTAAGCTTCTCACCATCAAGAAAAAGAGAAAAAATGATGATCTCCTCAGTGCAAATAATCAACCGATCTACCAAGTTTTCTTCTGTATCTATGGATTCTAAATAAGGTACGCTCTCTGAATCATCCGAATAATTCTTTGTTTTTGTGTTATAAGCTATTGAGATAAAGCTCTTGTATAAAGAAACTCTATCATGTGGTATCAGAGCAAGAACACACAATCTTAGAGACAATTGATTCTTCATAAAGTTAAGAAAAATCTGATGAATTTTCTTATGATTTTTTTAATCCATTATTATCTCGATTTGTTGATTTCTTGATGGTTGTTATTAATTGATCTAATTTTATGCACATAATGTTTATTGGATTGATTATTAATTAGATCTATGAATTTTGGGATTTATGAAATACTAAACTTTGGTAAATCAGAAGGCTGGATCTGAAATTCCAGAGAATGGAGGAGGAATTGTATCAAGCGTGTGATTTACACACGTCTGCTTAAAAAAATTATGGACAGTATCGACAGCTTTTGGAAGCCATCGGGCGCATGCGTTACACACTCGTGCATACCTACTCTAGGCAATTTTCATTCTAGTCACTGTTAAATAGCATCCAAACCCCTCACAATTATAATTTCATCCCTAGACTTCATTTTAACTTCAGTTTTATCACAGAACTCAAATTTAAAGTCATAATTAATTATTTATTATAATTTAAGAGATAAATTTTTATCTCATCAAGTTTTATTTATGCATGAGTATAAAAATTATCATTTGTTAGAGAGAATTAATTTTCTCTCATAAAGAAAATTTTAATGCAATTAATTTATTTGTGACACAAAGGTAAATATAAAGAATTAATTTATCTTATAAATTATGTCATAATATTCAGGAATGTAATTTTATAGATAATTTTGTCCATTGTCTATAAAGAATAAAATTATATTATTAAGGTTATTTTTCAAGATAATATAAAATGTATCACAGTGTGATAATTGCTTATGAGGTTAGAGAAATTGTACCCACCAAAGTGACATTTTTATCTGAATCTCTCAAATAATGACGGTCTTAATTGTTTTAGGGATGTTTATATTTTTTTTAATGTGCAGTCTTCTGTCCAAAGATGTGGATTGTATGTTAAATTTTTGAAATGTTATATATGATTGGGAATGCACTAGTTTGAGTGGTTTATTCACCCAAATATGGTAAAATTACAAGGATTGAATAAGTTTATGAATTGTCTTATATGAAGAATTTTTAATTACATATTGTATATTTTTCCCAAAGGTCTTTATACAGTGATGTGCTAAAATTATTGATATATTGCTCTTTTATACTTGGAGTATTATTTATTCTCTTATGTTGTGCTTAAATTAAAGAATTGCATTATTATTTGTTTTTCAGTCAACAATAACACTGTGACTATAGAGATGTTAACTGACTCCAATTTTAATGTATGGAAGAGGGATGTGGTGTTGGCTATGGAATTAGTAGATATTGATCTTGCTATGACTACTCTTAAGCCAAATAGTATTGCTAGTTCCAGTACTGATACGGATAAGCAGCTGCATACAGTATGGCATAGAGATGTTAACTGACTCCAATTTTAATGTATAAAAGAGGGATGTGAAGTTGGCTATAGAATTAGCAGATATTGATCTTGCTATAACTACTCCTAAGCCAACTAGTATTTCTAATTCCAATACTGATACAGATAAACAACTGGATAAAGTAATGACATATGTCAAATTGCATGTGCTATTTGACTATAAATAGATTCATTCATTAGAATTTGCTAAGTGGTCTTCCAGACACCACTATAGCAAAATATTTCCTTGTAGCTGTATGTCAAATATACAAAGTCTAAATCAATGCAAAAATTAGTACTCTTCTAAAGCAATTATACTCAACGAAGTATAACAGTAATAGAGTTGTTAGGGAAAGTACATTTTGATGATGATCCATATTCAAAACAAGCTGAAAAATCTTAATATCGTTTTTCCCGATGCTTACATTGTCCATAAAATTTTGAATGCTCTGCCTTCAAAGTTTGGAACAATTGTAACTACTTACAATTCAAGGGAGAAACCATGGAATGTAAATGATTTCTTTGCCATATGTGTTGCCGAGGAAGAGAAACTCAAGATTGAGCATATAAATATAGTTATCTTTGTTTCTAAACCTCGTAAGAAATGTAATAAATCTAAAGTTTTAGCTTTTGGTAATGTTTGGAATTACAATAAAACTGGTCAGATAAGTGATTTGGGTGGTCCAAATGTGTCTTCAAGAAAAGACTTTAGTGCTTTTTTTGTAAAAAGAAAGGGCATAAGAAGTCAGAGTGTTCTAAATATAAAGTTTGGTTAGAGAAATATGAACATGCATGTAACTTTTTGGTTTTTGTTGTATGTGACTCCATTTTTGTTAATGCCACATCTAGTTCTTGGTGGCTTGAAAGTGGAGCAATTAGCCATATTGCTTTCATACTACGGGGATTCATAAATAAGAGGAAACCAAATAAGGATAAGTTCAAGCTTGTAGTTGGCAACAATGAATTGGTAGATGTATATTATGTTGGAGATGTTTGCTTAAAACTAGACTCCACTATGAACTTATTTTGTCAAATATTTTATATGTATCATTTTTTAGACGAAACATGATATCAATATCTATACTCAACAACAAAATTTATGGTTTTGAGTTTAATGCAAGTTTTGTATCTGTATATTTCAACTCGAATAAAGTTGGCTATTGTGTTTTGTCATATTAATTGTAAGTCTTTGCTTAGAATCAAGTCAAATCTATTCCAATTCATATAATGTTGAACAAGTTGTTGTCAAAAGACCATTTATAAAAGAAAGGTCATACATGTTGGACATAAAAGGCTTGGCCACCTATCTAGAGAAAGAGTAGAAAGGTTAATAAAGTATGATATCCTACCTACTCTTGACTTTAGCGACCTATAAATATGTGTTGATTGTTTTAAAGGTAAACAAACCAAAATAAAGAAAAACAAATCAACTCTTAGCTCCGATATTTACAAAAAAATATAAATGGACCTTATTCAACCACAATTCGTAATAATAAATATTATATTATTAGGGTTGGTGCTCAGAGCGCCAATTTCTTATGTATTTCCCTGTAAATATTTTATTAGTGAATAAAATGAACAATTTCTTTAATATTATCTATTCTTTATATGGTAAAGACGTAAATGACATTAGAATGATTGGTTATGATACAGTTGCAAAAGTTTCACAACTGTCATTGATTAGTATCATAACAGTATCATTTTTTAACTGTTCCTGGTTAAGGTTTACAATTACTTGGTCAGTAAGTAAACCCGCTGAGATCAGTACATGCCGTATATTGAAATATTGGATTCTGATGGTTTCTCAATAAATCATGAGTCTCAGGAGACTCGTATAGACATATAGGTATTTATATCGGATAAATATTGAATGACTCACCGAAGATTCTTAATGGATGGTACACCAACGTCAATAAGAATCTGCTCGGGTTGAGTGAGCATAGTGATTCTTTGACTTGAGATACCACTATAGATATATGAGTTATCCTCTACACTTTGATGGCAGTCACGTCACCAATCTATTTAGATCAGACCTCCGTCTGTTCCTTGGGTGTGGACTGATACTTAGGATATCCAGTGTGTACCAAGACATGATCCGTCAGTTCTGTGTACAGAGCATAGGTATTCAATAAGGAATTAGTAATCTGTTAAATCCATGGGCCTGTGGTACACTGTAGAAATGAGTTCTAAGGGTTATTAAGAGATTACTAATAGAAACATCGACGTGATTATATCTATAGAGATTTGACGTTTATATCTATATCTCTGTAATAATCTAGATACATATGACGGGGGGATTATATGCAATGACCTCAACCTGTATGGTTCAGAGAGTTTATCTGTGTTTGTCATAATTTACGGGTGGGTAGATTATGGACACGAAATTGGTTTTTGTGATGGATATGCATGAACCTAGAGAGTCTCACCAATGAAATATACTCCTAAAGCACTATGGCAACTTTTGTGAATAATACTGATTATTTATAAATCGTTTAACGGTTAAACGATAATACATGCGATTGAGATCTTTCGGTCATTTGTTAAATGTCAAATTGTGATATTTGACATATGATTAATATATGTATTTTGATTATTTAATGTAAATATAATACTTATATTTAAGATAGTTGTATTTAATTATTTGATTATTTATATACTAAATGATTAAATTAATTAAATGATAAATATCTTATTCCATAATCTTTAATTAACAAATGGCTTTATTTGATTGGAACATTTGTGGATTTCATTAAATTTTTTAATGATCTAATATCACAAATTTTATTAATCTTTTTCATTTATTTTATGGAAATAAATTGAAATACTTGGCTAATATTTTTCTCCTAAATTTCCTAATCATAAGGAAAATGTATAAGCCTTTTGTTTTCATTTTTGTTTCATAATTCAAGTTACCAAATATTTACAAAGAAAAGGGTTGAGAGAAAAAAGAAGAAATAAGAAGAAAACCTTGAGCAAAATTGGATTTTGTAAGTTTTTCTTAACTTTCTTTAACTAGGAAATTATTTCTAAGTAACTAGGTTTCAACATATGTTGCTTAGTTTTTTCTCTACTCTTTTAAGCATGTAATTGGATGGTTGGAAACTTGTTAGAAAGATGTTAGCATGTATAATTATTAAAGAATGCTTATTAGGAGAAATTAAGTATTCTTTTGATTATTTAATAATCAAGTTGTCATTCTAGAGTTGCTAAGACACTCATTAATAACCTAGAATTATTCTTGAGTTGATTCATGATGGTGAGACTTGTTTGGTGTAGTAAAGATTGAATTAAATATAGAATTTGGCTAATTTGGTGTTAATTGGTCAATTGGACAATTTTGTGAATCATAACCCTTTTCCAAATTTGGGGCTTTTCACATGTGTCAAATAATGATGTATATATGATGTACAATTAATTTGGGGTTATTGGATTTCATCTTAACTTGTTTTGAACAAGATTGGACTAAAATATAAATCCTGTAAACTTTTGGAACCTCTCTGCAATTATGGAAAAATTAGGAAATGTTGTTGTAAATTGTATTTTGATATTTAAGACATGTATAAATCATTTAGGAATTGATTTTGAATACTTAAATATGTATTTGACAATTTGAGGACCAAAATGAACAAATTGTAAACCTTTAGTGGCTAATCGGTAATTGTGAAGAAATATGATTTCTTGGGTAAAAATTTCAATTCTTAAGTATTGAGTAATTAAAATAAATAAGTTTATTTTAATTATTTAAGAAAAATTATTGAAATCGGAAAATTTTGATTTTCCATGTTCCTGTGTGTTTACCCGAAATTGCTCCTCCAAAACCCCAACAAAAATGGTATCAGAGCAAGTCCGATTCTGGACACATGATATGAATATGCCTTTAAATTCAATGTTTAATCTTGTCTTTACTTTATGCATGCTTGTATTTATTTAATTTGATTAAATAAAATGCGTAACATCTTTAGCAGAAAATCTATATTTAAAAAGATTTAATTAAAATTTGTATTTGATGCATGTTTATGGTTCGTCTTGTCAATACGGTTATAAATAAATTTTCTACGACTATATCCGAGATCGTTCCAAAGCAGTGAGGGTATACCCGGTAGAAGTTTATTCATGTCGGAATCGTAATCCAGAACATGCCAAAGCTGTCAGAGTTACGCAAGTATATTGAATTTATCATTGACAAGTTTAACCTTGGTACGCCTCCTTGTGAACGTGCCAAAGATGTCACAACAAGAAACGACCAGGACCAAAACCCCATGAGTCACTGTTGAGTGATCGAAAATGAGTTGTCTACCTAATGAATATACGTAGGCGAGATCGTGCCAAAGTTGTGAGCTGAAATATATTTATGGGTGTGGGACACAGGAACTGGGCGACTGACCGGCGTAAACACACACGTATAACGCAAGCGCACGTATCGTTCAAGTAGTATAAAAATATCGATCCCACGATGACTTAATTCCTACTATTGTTATTAATTGTTGAATCTATTTATTTACATATATCTAATTAAATGAAGAAGAGAATGATTGTTTGATTGGTTGAATGTGGTTTTACAAAATAAATAAATAAATAAAAAAAGACAAAAGAAAATACTAAGGAAAATAATAAAAGACACAAAGATCTTGGGTTGTGAATCATTCTAATATCATTTAAAAGATGAAGTGATTATTTTATGTTTGTGTAATAAATCAGTTTACTAACCTGGAACACTAAATTATGCAAAAGCCTCTGTCGATGGTCAGACGCAAATACCCAGTTTAACCCAATTGAACCATATGTCTATGTCAACCAAATTATCTGGATTCATTAAGTTTAAGTTCCAATTATGGCTACCCCCGCCCGACAGGTATATGTCTATCCTGTAAGGAAATCTATTAAAGGGTTATCTATCCTCAAGGAAGATCGTGGGCTATTAAGTCTAAGGCTGAAACCTAAAATCCCTATGTCTAGTTCATTTTAGATTTACCACATCAATCTTATTGGTGATCAGACAACAAGAAGCATTAAGCTTAAGACTTAATAAGTAGACCTTTAAATTACCCAAACTATAAAATAATCCTTTATAAACCGGTGATATTAAAAATCATCACAACCCCAGATAACTAACACATAACTAGGACTAGTAAATTCATAAAAGTAAAAGACATAAAGTAAAAATGCTGAAAAGTAAATTACAATAAAATAAAATGCTAAGGTAAAAGGAATTACTTTTACTACTACTAAATTAGATATCTCCCATAAAATAATATATAAACTTGTGATAAATTAACCAACCGACCAGTCTGGCGGTATCCTGATTAAGTCAAATTAAGTCCAACCAGCCATTAAGGCGAAACCAAAAATAAATTTACCAACCGACCAGTCTGGCGGTATCCGTGATTAGTCAGGTTTAAACCAGATTAAAATTAAATTACCAACCGACCAATATAGCGGTATCCCTTATTAAGTCAATATTTTAAATAGTGAATATATTATTTTTAAGGGAGATTAATCTAAATAGCAATAGTAGAAGAATTACCTTTCACCCTAGCTGAGGAAATTACTTCAACATGGTGAATAGTAAAAACTGTAAAAAGTAAAAATTAAATTACTATTATTACAAAACGTAATTAAAATTATTTACAAAACTAAAAATAAATAAAAAAACTAAAAATAAAAAATAAAATTTCTAGAGAGAGAAACTCTCTCTTTAGAGAGAATTCAAGAGAGAGAGAGGTGTGTTGAAATCTGAAATTTCGTGCTGAATTTATAGGCAAAAATTTACTATTCCAGCGTCGCGACGCCTAAGCCTTCAGCGTCGCGACGCTGACTTTTGTCGACGTGGCATGCTGAGGAGACGACACGTAGCAAGGCGGCTGACTGTTCACGCGACACGTGTCAAGGCGGCTAATTCTCAATTATTGTGATGACGTCATTGATGACGTCATGCTGACGTGGCGATGACGTGGCGATGACGTGGCAAGGCGGCTGAGATCAACTGTCGGCACAATAGGATTGCGACACGTGGCGACACGTGTCACGTTATGATTGGCTGAGGCTGTCGTGGCAAGTTGACTCGGTTGACCTGCTGACGTGGACGATGATGTGGCACAACGCGTGGCAAGGTTGACTTGTTGACCGATGATGTGGCTGATGACGAGGCGACACGTGTCAAGTGTGAGTGTCGGCAGCATATGATGATGACACGTGGCACGGCGCATGTTAGCAGATGGGATATGATGGTGACACGTGGCACGGCGCATTTTAGCAAAGTCAAACTTCTTCAAATGGTTGACCGTTGACCTGGCGCACGTTAGCAGATTCGGCTCACGCTGGGCGTCGCGGCGCGCAATGCTCCAACGTCGCCGGACGGGTCGCGAAAAGATGAAATATTCCTGTTGACGCATTTTTGTCCGGTTTTTGCCCCAAATTGCCTCCAGTGCTGTCCAAACTTTATTATCTGTAAAATAACAATAAAACACATCAAACGTTCACAAAACTCAAGAAACTATACAAAATATTAAGTTAATGAGTGGGAAATAGTGATATAAATACCACTCATCAGGCGACGCATGCTGTCCCGGGCTCGCGGCCCGGTTGGGAGTACGGAGTAGCCACAGGGGACTAAACCGGAGAATAATGGAGTCGCCACCCGGTGTGAACCGGAAAATGAGATTTAAGGCCGCACTCACTCCTCGCAAGGGAAGACCTCAAACCGTTGGGTTCGGAATGTTCCCTTACTTATGTCACTTGTAATGAAAGGATTTGTGTAATAATTTAATCAAGCTTAAGTAACACTTATTTCCAAGAGTATCATGCTTCTACTAAATCCATATGCACAAAAATAAAACTTACAACTGAATTTACATATATTTCATATCTAAGATTGCATGCTTGGAAATACATCAAAGTAGCAACGAACATACGACTTCATTGGCATATTGTATTCAAATAAAAAAACACAAGCACACACATTAACCACACAAGCACACATGTGAACACTTTTCCAAGTGGTACGTGGAATTGTATCCCAAGTACAGACCGCACTACCGTCCATTCGGAATCGGCTACGGAATTTATGTATGGGTTTTTATCTGATATACCACGAGAAATGCTATCATGACATGGATATATGAATTGTAATACGTTAAACACAGTGTACTCATACATGTGAGGAATACAGATGAATGATACCTACACAATCTTGCGTAACATAGAGAAGCAATCAGATTCATCATACGAAGGGATAGCTACTAGGAACAATTATGTATGAAATCTGATGAAAATGACTCAGTTCAGAGGGTGCGCGTTCGCGTAGCATTCGAGAACGCGTTCGAACGATAAACAGAAGGTTTGCGTTCGTATAGCGTTCGAGAATGCGTTCGAACGGAGCCAGACCTGATGCATGAAACACTAAAAAAATGCGTGCGCGTTCGCGTAGCATTTGAGAACGCGTTCGAATGGTAAACAGAAGGTTCACGTTCGTGTGGCGTTCGAGAACATGTTCGAATGGAACCAGACCTGATGGATGATAAAACTAAGAAAATGCGTGCGCGTTCGCGTAGCGTTTAAGAACGCGTTCGAACGGTAAATAGAAGGTTCACGTTCGAACGGAACGAGATCTGATGCATTCAACACATTCACAGACAAACAAATCCACAATGTGGGACCTCACGTATCCGATTGAACTCATCTCGCATCCAATCGAGTATACACCAATCGGCGCGGCAAAGCATCGTGGTAAAGGATTTTAACCCCTCCAAATAGGGGACCTTTCATCGCACTTACTAACCCCATACGCTCAATTGAATCATGCATACAAAGAATTAAAAACAATAATATCAAACTTAGTATGCCCGATTGAACGTATCTTGCATTCGACCAAACACACATCAACCGGTGCGGCAAAGCATCGTGGTAAAGGATTTTAACCCCTCCAAATAGAGGACCTTTCATCGCACTTACTAAGCCCATGCGCTCGATTGAATCATGCATACAAAGAATTAAAAAAACAATAATATCAAACTTAGTATGCCCGATTGAACGTATCTTGCATTCAACCGAACACTCATCAACCGGTGCGGCAAAGCATCGTGGTAAAGGATTTTAACCCCTCCAAATAGGGGACCTTTCATCGCACTTACTAAGCCCATGCGCTCGATTGAATCATGCATACAAAGAATTAAAAAACAATAGTATCAAACTTAGTATGCCCGATTGAACGTATCTTGCATTCAACCGAACACACGTCAATCGGCGCGGCAAAGCATCGTGGTAAAGGATTTTAACCCCTCCAAGTAAGGAACCTTTCATCGCACTTACTAAGCCCATGCGCTCGATTGAATCACGCACACAAAAGTAACATGCATAATTCAAATGACGAAAAATAAATAAATCAAAGCAATATAAGACAAAAGAAAGTGTCATTTACTCAAGCGGTACGTGGAGTTGTATCCTGAGTACAGATCATACTACCGTCCATTCGGAATCGGCTATGAAATTTATGTCCGGGTTTCCATCCGATATACCGCGAGAGTTGACACATCTTTCATTTTATTAGAAAGCCACAACATACCATATCTCATAATCCATGCATATTTATCTACTCAAGGGCCACAACAATGCATTTCAACACAACAATCATGCAAGCAATATTCAATAAATAATACAAATGAAACAGAAAATGAATGTGGAAAATACCCTCAGGTCTAACCTTTTATGTCGACTTTCGAACTCGCGTTTCACGGCCGTCGGAAGGGCTATCACACCACTACTTCTCTCTCCGGTTCACTGGTTTAGCGTCTCGGCTCACTGTTTTGCTGTTTTGCTTGTTGTTTGGCCTCCGTTTTGCTGTTGTTTGGCCTCCACTTTGCTACTGTTTCCTCTGTATTTCTGCTTGCTGTTCAGGTCACTGCTTTGTTGTTTTAATGGACTGTTTTGGGTGTTTTTTGAAGGCTCTAAGTGCAGTTTTTAGTTACTGTTTTAGGTGATTAAGAGTACAGTTTTTAGTTACTGGTTTAGGTGATTTTAGGGACTATTTTAATAGGATTTGGCTGCTGTTTTGGGGGTGATTCGGGCTTCTGTTTTTGCGTGTTTTAAGATGTGTAGGGGGCTGCTGTTTTCGGTGGAAATGGGCTGCTGTTTGGGGGTGTATTTTCGGTGATGTGTGGAGGTTTAGGGGGTGTTGTTTTCAGTTGTGGAGTGGGGGAGATGAAGAGAATTATTTGTGTTTTTCTTCTTGCTATTGCCGTGAGTGGCTAGGGCTCTTGGTGTTGTTATTTTCGTGTAAGTCTTGTCTATAAGCTAGGGGAGTGCATGTCTTGGTTAGGGGTTGCTTATATAGAGAAAGGTTAGGGCTACTCCTTGTCTCACAAGGAAGGGATTTTGGCATTAAAAGGAGGATTTGATTTGGTGTATAAGAAGGAAAGCAATGGATTGAGGGGGGACAAATATGGTTCAAACTAAAAAGTCAAAATCTTTAAATTTGTTATGATTGATTTTAATTAGGCATGATATTTGTTAAGTTTGGAATATAATATATTTGATTCATCTTTATTAGGCATGCAATTTCTTTAATTTGTGTAAGTATTTTTATTATTTTGGTAGGGGATTATTTAGATTATATTTGTTTTATTTAATTTGGTATGTGACTTAATTAATTATTTTATTTAATTACATTATCTAATTAATATTTAACTTAATATTTAATTTAATTTGGGTGTGTTTTAAGTGGGCTTAGGCTAGGCTAGGGTGCATGAGGCTAACAGCAAAACCAGAAATACCGATACCATTCGAACGCCAATTCGAACGCGACACGAACGCCCGCAATCTGCCTGACGTTCGAACGCGTTTAAGAACGCAGCACGAACGGAGACAGTGAACACGTGAAACGACTTTGATAGCATACTCATCTTGAATTTCCCCTTCCGACATCCGTTTCCCGCGGCTTCCGTGACTTAAAAGGTAGTGCCTCCAACTGAGACTCATCATCGGGTTTCACATGCAAAAATTCAATGCCTACATTGGGGTCCACCTTTCACTATTTTGTTTTAATTTGATTATTGGATGTTATTGAATTCTGTTTGGAGATTATAATTTTACATGAAATAGTGGGAGGGGCATTTATAAATTAAAAATCCATGATCTGTTTAAATGCTTTTGATATTATATGAGACTGTTTTATCTACTAATCATTTTTCGCTATCTAAATCATAGATTTACGATGGCGGCATCTACTACTAATCCATTTGCTCTTATACTTGATACGAACAAGCTTAAAGGCGCTGAAAACTTTACAGATTGGCATTTGGATCTAAGGATTGTTCTTGGGTCTGAGAAATTAGAATATGTGTTAGAAGGTCTGTTGCCACTTGTCATATCAGATGATGCAACACAAGAGGAACATGAGACCCTCCAGACGTGGAGAGATGATGATAGAAGAGTCAAATCATATATTCTCTGTCCCTTGACACTTGAGTTTAAAAGGTAATATTTTGGTTTGCCTGACACATATATTATGATGATGCGACTGCAGGAGTCCTTTATGATCCAAGAACATGTCTCGGTTCATAAACATTCAATAGAATTGCTCCATTCAAAACTTAAAGAGGGACAGGCTGTTAGCCCTCATGTGTTTCATCTGATTAATCTGATCAAACAGTTGAGGCGCTTTAACTTCCCTCTGAATGACACTTTGGGATAAAGTATCATACTTGGATCATTCTCGGCATCATATCGCCAATTTGTAATGTATTTCAATATGAATGGAATTAGCTATTCTTATCCAGAGTTGCATAAGATGCTGCAAACTGCGGAGGAGGATTTGAGGAAGGGAGTTCCGACTCACCCTCATAAACCCACTGCTCTTCCATTCTTCCTCACAATCTAAACAGAAAGGGAAGAATAAGAAAGAAAAGAAAAAGAAGGGTTTGAATCTTCCACCACAAGGTAAGATAGCTAAACCAAAGAGAGCTGTCGAAGATAAATGCCACCACTGCAACATGATCGGCCATTGGAAGAGGAACTATCCTGATTACCTGGCCCAAATCAGAAAGGAAATAGCATCTACTTCAGGTACTATTATTTTTCCCATTATTTATATCTCATTAACTTGTGAAGCTATGTCATCTAGTTGGATTTTAGATTCGGCTTGACCAATTCACATTTGCAATTCGTTGCAGGTGCTGAAGGAAAGTATAGTGCTAAAATCTGGGGAGATACAGTTGCGATTCAGGAGTGGCGACTCTCTGGATGCGGTTGCAGTGGGCTTATGCGAGATTCCCCTACCCAGTGGGAGACTTTTGTCAAATAATAGCTTTTTTATGCCGGGATGTGTAGCGAATATTATGTCACTTTTTGTATTAGATACTAGAGGTTATAATGTTAATATTAAGAATCGTTCTTTATATTTATATGATAGAAATAATATTCAGATCCTAGTTTGTCCAAATGAGCATGGTCATTACATATTGTATACCTCACAAGATATCTTTAATGTTGGAATAAATAAACGTAAATTAGCTGATATAAATAATACTGAACTGTGGCATATGAGGTTGGGTCATTAAGCGTGAAACGTCTGATTTATTGGAAAATGACCAAGGCCCCATTTTCGGGTGTAGGACCCCGAGCCACTGATTTATTGGAACTGATACATTCTGATGTATGTGGTTCCATTAGACAAACTGCTCACATTGGTTTTTCATACTTCGTTACCTTTATCAATGATTTGTTACGGTATGGTTATGTTTATTTGATGAAACAGAAGTCGAAAACCTTTGAGAAGTTCAAAGAATTTTGAAATGAAGTAGAAAAACAGACTGGGAAATATATTAAATGTCTTTGATATGATCGAGGCGGTGAATATATGAGTGGTGAGTTCACCGATTATTTAAAGAAGAATAGGATTCTTGATCAATATACTCCTTTGGGTACTTCACAGCACAATAGAGTGTCTGAGAGGAGAAATCTGACATTATTGGATATGGTCCGATCGATGTTGAGTTATACAGATTTGCCCTATTACTTATCTTTTAACCAATGCTCATATATTGAATAAGATTCCTTCCAAGGTTGTTCCTTCTAACTCCATATGAGATATGGACTGGTAGGAAACCAAATCTTAATTATGTTAAGATTTGGGGCTGTCCTGCCTATGTCAGGATGGCTCAGCAAAATAATCTTATGCCTCGATGGTAAAAGTTTAGGTTTGTTGGATATCCTTCTAATACGAAAATATATTTGTTTTATGATACTGAGCATCGAAATGTGTTCGTAGCTCACTTCATAAAATTTCTAGAAATAGAATTTTTGTCTGAAGGTGGTGATCATAGACATGTTGAACTTGATGAAGTACGACCTGAGATCAACGAACCAGTGGAGGCATCTGAAGTTCAAATAGATGAAGAACCTTCAACACACACACTCTGTAGGTCCCAAAGGATATCTAGACCTCTTGAACACTTGTATTTGATAGAAAAGAGTCTAGATGTTCTCTTAATCGAAGAGACTGACCCTTACACCTATAGAGAAGCGATGTTGGGCATCGACTCCACGAAGTGGAAATAGGCCATGAAATCAGAGTTAGACTCTATACATTAGAATCAAGTTTGGGACTTGGTTCCAATTCCTAAAGGAATTGTTCCTATCAATAGTAAATGGGTTTACAAAAGGAAGCGCGGGCCTGATAAAAAGGTTGAAACCTTTAAGGCTCAACCAGTAGCTAAAGGTTGCACACAGCGACCTGATGTCGACTATGATGAAACTTTTTTGCCAGTTGCGATGTTAAAGTCTATAAGGATTTTTTTGTCTATTGCTGCTTACCATGATTATGAGAATTGTCAAATGGATGTCAAAACGGATTGTTTAAATTGATTTCTTGACGAAGAAATCTATATGGAACATCCGGAGGGTTTTATATCCATCGAGACCTCAGGCATGGTTTGTAAGCTTAAGAAGTCCATTTATGGACTTAAACAAGCCTCGCGAAGTTGAAATCTTTGATTCGACGAGATTAAGAGATTGTCTGGTTTTCTCAAGAATACATAAGAATCATATGTGTACCAGAAGGCTAGTGGGAGTATGAGAGTATTTTTAGTTCTTTATGTTGATGACATCCTAATCATTGGGAATGATATAGGGATGATGCAGGGCGTCAAAGCTTATCTTTGTAAGAATTTCTCCATTAAGGACCTGGGAGAAGCTTCTTATATCTTGGGTATAAAACTCTATAGGGATAGAAAAATGAAGCTTATTGGATTATCCAAATCCATGTACATTGATAAGATCTTAGAACGGTATAATTTTGGTAACTATTGTTGGGGTTGGTGCTCAGAGCGCCAATCCGGAGCGTATTTATGTCTGATTCATGAATACGAAAATCCCTTTTTTCCATAATATTACTTTCTTAGTGGTTACATCTCTTGTTTTTATATACGTATTCGATCTAATTACTATTAGATTGAAACTAAATGTGGTTTAGTGATATGTATATATTAGACAAAGGCCCGATAATATATAATACAGTACACAGTTACAAAGTTAGTTTGTAATTGACATTGGAAATGTCACTGCTAAATGTATATTATCAAATATAGTTCCTAGTCAAGATTTACTAACACGGATCGGTTAGTCAAATCCGTTGAGACCAGTACATGTCGTATATCGTGACTTGGTCCGATGGTTTATCCCAATGAACCATGAGTCTTGGGAGACTCGTATAGACGTGTAGGTGTTTATAGTGGATAAACACTGAACTACTCACTGAAGATTCTTAATGGATGGTACACCAACGTCAATAAGAATCTTTACGGGTTGAGTAGCATAGTGGTCCTTCGACTTGAGACACCACTGTGGATGTATGAGACATCCTCCACACTTAGATGGCGGTCACGTCATCGATCTATTTAGATTAGACCTCCGCCTGTTCGTTGGGTGTGAACCGATCCTCAGGATATCCTGTGTGTGTCAAGATAGGATCCGTTAGTCCTGTGTACAGGGCATATGTAGTCCATATGTGATTAGTAATCAGTTAAATCTATGGCCATAGTATACTTCGGAACTGAGTTCCGAATGTTATTTATAGATTGCTAATAGAAACGTCGACGGGATAATACCTATAGAGATTTGACGTTTACATCTATATCTCTAGGATTATCCGGATACCTGTGACAGGAGGGATTATACGTATGCAATGACCTCGACCTGTATGATTCAGCTAGTTTATCTTTGGTCGTCATAATTTACGGGTGGGTAAATTATGGACACGAAATTGGATTTTGTGACAGATATACCTGAATCTAGAGAGTCTCACTAATGAAATATACTCGTAGAGCACTAGGGCAGTTTTTTTATGAATAATGGTGATTATTTATAAATCATTTAAACGTTAAACGAAATATAAATGCGAACGGGCCGAACAGTCATTTCCTAATTAATGTGTATTTGTATTTAATATATGATATTATTAAATACACATAAATAAATTGTCAAATAAAGGTATTTGACATATATCATTAATATATGTATTTGAGATATTTAATGTAAATATAATACATATATTTGAGATATTTATATTTAATTAATTAATTAATTATTTAATTTTTAAATAATTAATATAATTAAAATATAAATATCTTGCCAAATGATAAAGTTAGGAAATGATTATAAGTGTTTATTATTGACTTTAAAGTAAATGAAATGGTAGTCAAATTGGATTTGACTTCTTAGATATTTGTTTTAAATTGTTTAAAATTGAAATATCAATTTCTTTTATTTATTAGCAAATTCGGCCAACACCCTTATATAAATATAATTGTTATATTTTTTGAGTTGCAATTATTGACTTACTTTAAATCATTAAATGGTTTGATGATGATTAAAGCAAGTTGATAAAGGCAAATTAAATGAAACAAAAATGAATATCTTGATATTTTATACACACCAAATTCGGCCAAGGGCAATTTGGGAGAGTATATATTGTTTTGTTTCATCTTTTAGGGTTTAACAAGTTCATTAGACACCAAATAGAATACAAAAGTAGTTGAGAGAAAAGCTTGAAGGCTGAAGGAAGATGGCTTGGAAAATCATGATTTTGTAAGTTATTTTTCAAAGTCTTCAACATGAAAATTTTTTCTAACATACTTAGCATCATTTTGTGTTGCTTTGGTGTTGTCTCTCTGCTTATAGTTTGTGTTTTTTGGTTGTGAACTTTGATGAAAGATTGAAGCATGTAAGTAAGCTTGAAATGGTTTCAAAGCTTTACTTTTAATTTTTAGAAAATCAAGTTGCCATTCTAGAGTTGGTAAGCAACTCCTTGGTGACCTAGAATTGTTCTAGAGTTGTTTCAAAGTGGTGAGGCTAGATTGGTGAAGTATTGAATGGATTAAAGTATTGGATTTTGTGAATTTGGTGAAATTGGACAATTTGATGAAATTGAAACATTAGGGTTCATAACCCACTCCAAATTTGGGGATTTTCATATATGTGATGTATTATGGTATGATTATGATGCATGTAAAATTTTAGGTTAATTGGATTTGATCTTGGCATGTTTTGAACTAAAGGGACCAAATTGCAATTAATTGAAAATTTTGGGTGGCTCACGGCATTAGACTAAAAATTGGGGATTTGTGTTAAATCTGATTTTGATGCATTAGATGTGTTGAAAAACATTTTAGAAATGATTTAGAATCATCCAAAATTATATTTGATAATTTTTGGGCTAAAATAATCAATTTACAAAGTTTTGAGGCAATTCGGTAATTACTAAGAAATTTGATCTCTTGTGTAATTTTTTAGAATTTGATAATTGGATAATTAAATAAATAAGTTTATTTAATTGATCCGAGGAAAATTTTAAAATCGGAAAATTTTGATTTTCCACTATTCCGCTGCGTTACCGATATTCCCTCTTAAAGCCCCTTTCAAAATGGTATCAGAGCGAGTCTGATTCTGGACACCCCGATATGATTAGCCCTTTAAAATCTAATTTTTTCTTTTATTTACTTGATACATGCATGCTTTCTTTTAATTTGATTAAATTTAAAGTGTATGACACTTTATGGAATATCCCCGCTTAATAAGGTTTTAAAGTAACTAGTATTTGGAATACTTGTTTCTTGGTCCGTCTTGTCGATACGGTTTATAAATATTTTTCTGTGACTACATCCGAGACCGTGCATCTACTGTGAGGGTGTAGCCGATAAAGATTTATTTATGCCGGATGTATATTAGATACTAGATAAATTCAAGCGAAAGCGGAATCCTGAACGTACCCTAGCTGTCAAGGTTACGCAAGTAACTTGAGTTTATCATTGACGAGTTTAACTTTGGTACGTCTCCTTGCGGGCCTGCCTTAGCAGCGAAAATGAGAAACGACCAGGATCGGAAACCCAGGAGTCACTAGTGAGTGATTGATAATAAGTTGTCTACCTGTGAATATACGTAGGCGAGACCGTGCCTCTGCTGTGAGTCAAAATATATTCATGGGGTCCTCTTCCCATTATGGAATTCGATTTAATTGTTGAATTCTCATTTTTCTGTTGGGGATTACGGTATTACGTAAAATAGTGGGAGGCATTGCTAAGTTTAAAAATTCCTTAACTTAGGCAGTGTGTATTATTATGGAAATAGTCGCTTGTTTGTTTTCCTTAATCTATGTTAGATAGAATTAAACTTTTAATTCACTGCACACGTATTTTGATATGTTTTCTGACTTGACTCTTGGTTGCAGTTATTCTAGAATAGGTTCTAGATACTATTAGATTATGATATTATTAGATTAGTCTAAACCATCGGGAACTATTGTTCCAATTTTCTTCAAAAATCAAGATGGTTAATGACTTAGTTTCTAAGTCATGATAGATAATCTAGATAGATATCCCTTTTAGGATATAATACTTTAGAGAGAATAGTTTCTTATGCAGTAAGAATTGACTTGAATTAGTTCATGTCTCGAGATTCTTGACTGGTATTAAGAAAGCCCCATTAGGTATTTATTTATCTAGCAATGTGTCTGACACAATTTGCTAATCAATTATTTGCAATTGTTGTGAATAGTTGAATGCAAATAGTAAAGCTAAAGAAAGGAGATACGTATAGTTGTGTATAGAAAATATCGATTTTCACAATACTACAACTATAGGTATTGGATACCAGATCTCCCATCTAGTTATTTAAAAATATTAGTTAACGATTGTTTTGATAATTGATATCGGAACTCGCGACTATTGGATAGTTACTTGTTCTTTATAAATAATTATTATATATTTTAAATATAACTAGTAGTGTCATTGACGTAGAGATAAACATTAAGAAAAATTATTCGGTAAAATAAATAATTTAGAACGGTGCTTTATGAGTTTAATCACTTAAGCATTAGATGTTTATTCCGTATGGTAAAGGATGGTTTGATACAAGATCACACCACACATCCTTATCCATTTAATGAATATTGTATTCAGGAAGGTGATTAAAATCTCGTTTAACCAATGATTTGTCATTGGACCACCAGATTCATTAAACTGATACATTATATGTATGTAGTTTTAATGAATTGTAATTGCTTAAGGTAGTTTTATTTACTTCGTAACTTAGTTTATGAATTGTCATAACTTAGTTACGTGTTTCTGAAAGAACACATATTGAACATCTTGAAATGATCAAGAACTTTCAATCTGTTCTGATGAAACGTATATTGAACATTTTTGACTTGCTCAAATATATTCAATCTGAAAATTTGAAAACTTGATCCTTAAAATTCATAACAAGTTTATGAATTGTTTAAAGATATTTGATACGATCAAACATATGAATTTAAAGCAATTAGTTCTAAAGACTATTCAGTGAATATGATTCTTATTCAATATTATTCTTCCACGATTCCATCTTGATGGAACTGAGTAGTGGGAGCAGTCGAATCTTATATGATTTGATTCGTTTGATATTGAATGTTACCGAATTAGTTTCAATACTCTTGGGGATATGCTCCAGTAACACTAGTTCATCTTTTAATTTAAGTTCCATTAATTTCTACAGTTACATATATGATATGTATAGGTACAAGATTTGAATCTTGAAAAGTTTGAGATTTGAATATTTCTTTTATATAATAGTTATATAATGGAAATTACTTACGCCTTGGAGGTATAAGCAAAAATTTATCGTTTATTCAATTTAATAGAATATTGTATTCTATTTGATAGAATATCTTTCCTATGATCCTAAGTAATAAAATCGTTTTATCACTTGGTGTGTAACATCGAATGTTAACAATTGTAGAAAAGACTTGACTTATTGAAGTCAAATGTGAGAATGATAAATTATAAATGGAACTACGTAATTAATAAGATGAAACAACCCTTATACATCTTCCGTATAAGTCCAATGGGATAATAGAATCATTTACGAGTATTTGATACTTAATGATTCTGTTGTTTTCTTATCGAAGAAAAATATCCTATAACTTACAATGGAAGCGATATTTATTATCGATTCTGGATTTTCATCATTAAACCATAGATCTAATATTATTCATAGCTTACTACGATCAAGTTTTGAACTTGATTAAGCTTTCATTATGAATTAGTTCATGATATGTGCTAATTGTTTGCGTAGCGAAAGCGGTGTGAGCTTATTAAAGGTTTGACCTTTATAGTATGACAGTGAGAAAAGTTATACTCAGCAATCTATTGTAGATTCTGAGAAAACATTTCTCTAGTTATGCTAATTGAACAATTAAAGATATATTGGTTAATGTTGATATTAAACTGTACATTTTAGCTAAAGAATGCAAAGTGGCGTTTTTGAGTGACTTATTCAGATAAGAGATCAGTTGTGATTTCTTTGTTTGAAGAGTTCATTCTGAAATGGTCCTAGAGTTTGTGTTCTGCTGAGATTGCAGTTTGATGTTCTAGCTTATAGAGCCTATTGTAGACTTGGATAAGTCTTCCGGAAATCTGTGTTCTCTGTTTTTGATATCGTCAGATTGTCTGATCTTGTCAAAGTATAGAGAATACACATGTATTTGAAGGGTTAGTGGGAGCGTACAAATTACTTTCTAGTGTTATATATCCTAAGAACATTATCATTATTATAGTAATAATGAGATGTTTGTAAGGTAAAAGGATTACCTAAGTCTTCTTTATTCCGTGAAAGTAGTGGGAGTAGTCTCTGTTATATTTGATATAAAGTTTTATATAAGATATAAAACTAAGAGACTTGTGAGATACTCATATTAGTCGTGCATTAGATATGATCTAATAAAAGACACAACAAGGCTATCTGTATGACAGTTAGTATAACTGTTTGACAGTTAATGTGTGTCTTGTATATAGTATTCATCTTTCGTAAAGGATGATTCCTTTTTCGAAAGAAATATTTATTAGAATGTCTAATCAATCTTATGTATCATTTGATGATGACATAATGAATATTTTCTTATGTGCGATTAAAGATATTGATTTAATCGTAATTGTTACGAGTTATTTTGATATCCTATAGACCATATGATGGATCTTAAAACACGTTCTTTGTGATCTTTGAGCTATTAAGAACGAGTTTCTAATTCATGGAGAATGCGATCTGCAACCATTAGGGTCATATTAGTTTTGAGACTAATTATGACGTTAGACAGTCTACGTCATAAAGAGTCACAAAAGATGCAGTGGAAGTGTCACGAATGATTCTACTATTTAGTGGAATTAGATGCAACTTATGAAGTATTGACTTATGAAGTTGCATAATGACTTTATAAATTAGAAGTTTTATATTGGTGTTGTGCTTGCAGTTGTCCGCATAGTATTTTGGATTTGATCCATGAATACTTGGACAACTCAGTAGCTGTAGCACAATACTGATGTAGTGTCTGATTCATATTAATGTATAATTTAGATTCTACAAAATATGAAAGATACTGGCTATAGGAAACGATTGAGTTTGTTTGACAAACTCATTATGTAATAGCGGACCTACTTCTTGTTGTCTACCTCTTAAGTGATAGGTGAGATTTTGAGAGCCATGAGTATACGATACACATTGAGATGTGTATATGATACCGTGGATTGGCACTAGAGCAAGTGGGAGAAATTGTTGGGGTTGGTGCTCAGAGCGCCAATCCGGACCGTATTTATGTCCGATTCATGAATACAAAAATCCTATTTTTCCAAAATATTACATTCTTAGTGGTTACACCTCTTGTTTTTATATACGCATTCGATCTAATTACTATTATATTGAAACTAAATGTGGTTTAGTGATATGTATATATTAGACAAAGGCCCGATAATATATAATGCAGTACACATTTACAAAGTTAGTTTGTAATTGACATTGGGAAGTGACACTGCTAAATGTATATTATCAAATATAATTCCTGGTCAAGATTTACTAACACGGGTCTGTTAGTCAAATCCGTTGAGACCAGTACATGTCGTATAGCGTGACTTGGTCCGATGGTTTATCCCAATGAACCATGAGTCTTGGGAGACTCGTATAGACGTGTAGGTGTTTATAGTGGATAAACACTGAACGACTCACCGGAGATTCTTAATGGATGCTACACCAATGTCAATAAGAATCTTCACGGGTTGAGTAGCATAGTGGTCCTTCGACTTGAGACACAACTGTGGATGTATGAGACATCCTCCACACTTAGATGGCAGTCACGTCACCGATCTATTTAGATCAGACCTTTGCATGTTCGTTGGGTGTGAACCGATCCTCAGGATATCCTGTGTGTGTCAAGATAGGATCTGTCAGTCCTGTGTACAGGGCATAGGTAGTTCATATGTGATTAGCAATCAGTTAAATCTATGGCCATAGTATACTTCGGAAGTGAGTTCCGAATGTTATTTATAGATTGCTAATAGAAACATCGACGGGATAATACCTATAGAGATTTGACGTTTACATCTATATCTCTGGGATTATCCGGATACCTGTGACAGTAGGGATTATACGTATGTAATGACCTCAACCTGTATGATTTAGCTAGTTTATCCGTGGTCGTCATAATTTACGGGTGGGTAAATTATGGACACGAAATTGGATTTTGTGGCGGATATACCTGAATCTAGAGAGTCTCACTAATGAAATATACTCGTAGAGCACAAGGGAAACTTTTATGAATAATGGTGATTATTTTTAAATCGTTTAAATGTTAAATGAAATATACATGCGAACGGGCCTAACAGTCATTTCCTAATTAATGTGTATTTGTATTTAATATATTATATTATAAATACACATAAATAAATTGTCAAATAAAGGTATTTGATATATATCATTAATATATGTATTTGAGATATTTAATGTAAATATAATACATATATTTGAGATATTTGTATTTAATTAATTAATTAATTATTTAATTGTTAAATAATTAATATAATTAAAATATAATTATCTTACCAAATGATAAAGTTAGGAAATGATTATAAGTGTTTATTATTGACTTTAAAGTAAAGGAAATGGTAGTCAAATTGGATTTGACTTCTTAGATATTTGTTTTAAATTGTTTAAAATTGAAATATCAATTTCTTTTATTTATAGCAAATTCGGCCAACACCCTTATATAAATATAATTGTTATATTTTTTGACTTGCAATTGTTGACTTACTTTAAATCATTAAATGGTTTGATGATGATTAAAGCAAGATGATAAAGGCAAATTAAATGAAACAAAAATTAATATCTTGATATTTTATACACACCAAATTCGGCCAAGGGAAATTTGGGAGAGTATATATTGTTTTGTTTCATCTTTTAGGGTTTAACATGTTCATTAGACACCAAATAGAATACAAAAGTAGTTGAGAGAAAAGCTTGAAGGCTAAAGGAAGATGACTTGGAAAAATCATGATTTTGTAAGTTATTTTTCAAAGTCTTCAACATGAAAATTGTTTCTAATATGCTTAGCATCATTTTGTGTTGCTTTGGTGTTGTCTCTCTTCTTATAGTTTGTGTTTATTTTGGTTTTGAACTTTGATGAAAGATTGAAGCATGTAAGTAAGCTTGAAATGGTTTCAAAGCTTTACTTTTGATTTTTAGAAAATCAAGTTGTCATTCTAGAGTTGGTAAGCCACTCCTTGGTGACCTAGAATTTTTCTAGAGTTGTTTCAAAGTGGTGAGGCTAGATTGGTGAAGTATTGAATGGATTAAAGTATTAGATTTTGTAAATTTGGTGAAATTGGACAATTTGATGAAATTGTAAAATTACGTTCATAACCTACTCCAAATTTGGGGCTTTTCATATATGTGATGTATTATGGTATGACTATGATGCATGTAAAATTTTAGGTTAATTGGATTTGATCTTGGCATGTTTTGAACTAAAGGGACCAAATTGTAATTAATTGAAAATTTTGGGTGGCTCACGGCATTAGACTAAAAATTGGGGATTTGTGTTAAATCTGATTTTGATGCATTATATGTGTTGAAAAACATTTTAGAAATGATTTAGAATCATCCAAAATTATATTTGATAATTTTTGGGCTAAAATAATCAATTTACAAAGTTTTGGGGCAATTCGGTAATTACTAAGAAATTTGATCTCTTGTGTAATTTTTCAGAATTTGATAATTGGATAAATAAATAAATAAGTTTATTTAATTAATCCGAGAAAAATTTTGAAATCGGAAAATTTTGATTTTCCACTATTCCGCTGCGTTACCGATATTCCCCCTTAAAACCCCTTTCATCTATAAGACAGAAAATATACCGTTTAGACATGGCATTCATCTTTTGAAGAAGATGTGTCCGCAAATAGAATAGAGAAGATTAATGTCCTAATCAGCGTTATGCTTCTTGATTAGGTAGCATCATGTATGTCATGTTATGTATTAGGCCTGATGTCAACTTCGTAGTTAGTGTGACGAGCGGATATTAGTCCAATCCAGGAAATGACCATTGGATAGCCGTTAAACATATCCTGAAGTATCTCAAAGGTACAAAGGATAAGTTTATAATTTATGGAGGAAACGAGCTGTAGGTTAATGGATATACGGATTCTGATTTCCAATCAGATCCCGCTGATAGAAAGTCTACATCAGGATTTTTATTTACCCTTAACAGAGGTACAGTTTTTTGGAAGAGTTCCAAACAGGGGTCAACAGCTGATTCCACCACCGAGGCGGAATATATTGTTGTTTTTGAAGCTGCAAAAGAAGCTGTTTGGATTAAGAAGTTTATCACAGAATTGGGAGTTGTCCCAAGTATCGAGAATCTGATTCCGTTATACTGTGATAATATTGGTGTCATTGCGCAAGCAAATGAACCGAGGGCGCATCAGAAATTGAAGCATGTGGAATGAAAGTACCACATCATTCGAGAGATTGTGTCACGAGGTGACATTATCGTGTAAAAGTCCCGATTGAAGATAATGTATGAGACCCGCTTACCACGACCATACCTTTGAAGTTATTTGATAAGCATGTGGAGTCGATAGGTATCAGATACAATCGATATTAGCACTAGAGAAAGTGGGAGATTTTGATAGGGTTGGTACTCAGAGCGCCAATTTCTTATGTATTTCCCTGTAAATACTCTTGTAAATATTTTATTAGTGAATAAAATGAACTGTTTCTTTAATATTATCTATTCTTTATATGGTAAAGACGTAAAAGACCTTAGAGTGATTGGTTATGATACAGTTACAAAAGCTTCACAATTGTCATTGAGTAGTATCATAACAGTATCATTCTTTAACTGTTCCTAGTTAAGGTTTACAATTATTTGGTCAATAAGTAAACTCGCTGAGATCAGTACGTGCCATATATTGAAATATTGGATTCCAATGGTTTCTCAATAAACCATGAGTCTCGTGAGACTCGTATAGACATGTAGGTATTTATATCGGATAAATATTGAATGACTCATCGAAGATTCTTAATGGATAGTACACTAACATCAATAAGAATCTTCTCGGGTTGAGTGAGCATAGTGATTCTTTGACTTGAGATACTACTATGGATATATGAGTTATCCTTCATACTTTGATGGCAGTTATGTCACTGATCTATTTAGATCAGACCTCCGCGTATTCGTTAGGTGTGGACTGATACTCAGGATATCTTGTGCATATCAAGACACGATCCGTCAGTTCTGTGTACAAAGCATAGGTATTCAATATGGAATTAGTAATCTGTTAAATCCATGGGCTCGTGGTACACTGTAGAAATGAGTTCTAAGTGTTATTAAGATATTACTAATAGAAACGTCGACGTGATTATATTTATAGAGATTTGACATTTATATCTATATCTCTGGAATAATTTGGATACCTGTGACGGAGGGATTATACGTATGCAATGACCTCGACCAGTATGGTTTAGAGAGTTTATTCGTGTTCGTCATAATTTATGGATGGGTAAATTATGGACACGAAATTTGATTTCGTGATGGATATGCATTAACTGAGAGTCTCACCAATGAAATATACTCCTAAAGTACTAGGGCAACTTTTGAGAATAATACTGATTATTTATAAATTGTTTAACGGTTAAACGATAATACATGCGATTGAGATCTTTCGGTCATTAGTTAAATGTCAAATTGTGATATTTGACATATATGATTATTAAATGTATTTTGATTATTTAATGTAAATATAATACATATATTTAAGATATTTGTATTTAATTATTTGATTATTTAAATGTTAAATGATTAAATTAATTCAATGATAAATATCTTATTCAATTATCTATAATTAACATATAGTTTTATTTGATTAGAACAATTGTGGATTTCATTAAATTGTTTAATGATCTAATACCACAAATTTTAGTAATATTTTTCATTTATTTTATTGAAACAAATTGAAATATTTGGCTAATATTTTTCCCCTAATTTTTGGCAATTACAAGGAAAATATATAAGCTTTTTTTTTCATTTTTGTTTCATAATTCAAGTTACCAAAGATTTAAAAAGAAAAGGATTGAGAGAAAAGTGAAGAAATAATAAGAAAACCTTGAGCAAAATTGGATTTTGAAAGTTTTTCTCAACTTTCTTTAACTAGAAAATTATTTATAAGTAACAAGGTTTCAACATATGTTGCTTAGTTTTTTCTCTACTCTTTTAAGCACGTAATTGGATGGTTGGAAGCTTGTTAGAAATATGTTAGCATGTATAATTATTAAAGAATGCTTATTAGGAGTAATTAAGTATTCTTTTGATTATTTGATTATCAAGTTGTCATTCTAGAGTTGCTAAGCCACTCATTAAAAACCTATAATTGTTCTTGAGTTTTTTCATGATTGTGAGACTTGTTTGGTGTAGTAAAGATCGAATTAAAGTATGGAATTTGGCTAATTTGGTGTTAATTGGTCAATTGGACAATTTTAAGAAATTAGGATTCATAAACCTTTCCAAATTTAGGGCTTTTCACATATGTGTCAAATAATGATGTATATATGATGTACAATTAATTTGGAGTTGATTGGATTTCATCTTGACTTAGAAAATTGTGGGATAGTAAGTCAATTTACTATACCAAGTGTTGGAATTGTCTAAGCATCCCAAGATCATATCAAGCAATGAAAATACAAAGTGAATACATCGAAGAAGTTGCAGAATACTTATATCGAGTGGTTGAGGCGATGCGGTAAAGACAAAAACTTTTCTGCCCTACATTGGAAGTCACGGCAGTGGCAGTTTGGTGTCCTCCAAGAATCGGCCATCTTGGTCCTCCATTGATGCTCCAAGCTCCAAGCTTATCATGGTGATTCCATGCTCATGAAATTAGTTCCATATCACCTTCGTATTTACTCATTTAAGTGCTAGCTCTTGATGTTTTTGCCACAAAAATACCATTTTCTTCTCCTTCCATTCACAGCAGTGAACCATAAAATATAAGAGAAAAACTGCCCCTTATGGGCGTGAGAGAGGGAAGAGAAAAATGAGAGAGAGATGTGTTAGTTGGTTGCCAAAAGTGTATCTAATACACTTATAAATTTTCTAAAATTCATTTACCATTTTTTGCTTTCAAAAAGTCAAATGGCAATTATGCCAACAACCACCTCCATCAACATCTATCACTATTCACATCACTCAATCAATCAAGTGACAAGTTGTCACATCACATCACTCAAAGTGACAAGTGATTTGACGCTTGAAGTGACAAGTGATTTGACGCTTGAAGTGACTAGCGATTTGACACTTGATGTGACTTGAGTGCCGCACTCGAATTCGAAATGCGAATGCGCTCGCAAAAAATCCCGGGCTCGGGTTCGCTAATTCCAAATTAACGAATTTTTTATTGCGACGTAATTAATTAATTATGCCTAGCAAAATCACTATTCACGTCGCTTACGAATTAATTCTAAATTAACTCGCTCGCCCGAATTAAAATCTAATTTTAATTCCGCGTCGAAATCCAATTTCGTATAATATATCGAATATATTATTTTATCGATTGATTCTAAATTAATCGTTATCTATCTTTAAATGATATTTTATCCTATATAAAATATCTCCGTAATTAATCCCAGATTAATTTTCTCTCTCTACTAATTAATCCCAGATTAATAAAGTGTGAGTCATACGTCATTGGTGAATCTTCGGGAAGCGATCCTTGAGATCCCCAGATTTGTTGGCAGTAAATCCAGTCGTCGGACTATCCGAACACATAAGTACCTAGTACTACGTTTTTACGGATTTACAAGACAAGGTTGGCTTCTAGCAAAGCGCCATGCCTACCCAATTCTCCAGAAACATGCAACAGGAATAAGCGATTTATATCAGGCGTAGTATACGTAGTATTGCGTATTTTGATCCAGTATCGGATGTCACGTGCAAGGCCTGGGGCTAGACATGTGTCTGCCCCGTACGAAGCACATATCGGATCTATGGTAACTAGTCTCTATAATCGGATAAACATGACCTAGTCATTTTATCCTGATAGCTGCAGTATATAAGAGAACAAGTTCCGTATCCTACGTGACCATCATCTCCACTATGACTGGAGTGATACTTCCTTCTTGACATCACACCCAACACACTACGATTCTCAATATACCCAGCAGAGGCGTACACAGAACCTGTTAAAGCCATGGACGACCTAAAACCAAAGTATATTAATTGTCGCAAGTATTAGCGGTGCAAGTCTCAGGTTAAGACCAAATACACCTACCCTGATTTCGGACTTCCATAGACACATAGTCATACTACCAATGGAATTCTGAGAGGTCTATCCAGAGCGAAGCTATTTCCCATACCATCGGTAAAACACAACCTCCTACTACACTTGCATGAGTATCCTATACCCAAATATATGAGAACTATGCTGTTATGCCCTCACAACGCGCACAAGTGTAATACTAGTCTTTTACGCATTATCGATGTCCAATCTCGATAATACTCTGACTAGGGATATTTAATGATTAAACCTTCATGGACTGATATTGTCTCATATCATCTCAATCCAGGAACTAATCATAAGGACCTCCTATCATTTATACATCTTGGTGATCTAATCACAAATGATAAGAGAACAATTTCCTATGTCATATAGTTAATTTGTACAACAACACCATGATCTGTACAAATAGTGACGCTATGGGTCATAACTGTCCAACAATCTCCCACTTGGCCTATAGCCAGTCACTCGAGTGTCCTACACCCGAACTATGTACGGTTCGCTCAAATTACTGAGAAAAGACTTTCGTCAGCGGATTTGCATGATTATCATCTGATGCGATTTATTCGATCATCACATCGCCATGATGTATGATCTAAACGAATCAGATGAATATCGAAGTATATATCTGGATCGTTGATGAGACCATTAATTCTTTAGCCTGCGCTGAAGCCTAGCTCAGCTGCTAACAGAACTATATCTAATCTAATTAGATTATTATCAATCCAGAAGGCTTCTATTGCTGCCTCAGCTGCAGCAATAATCCACTTTTGTGGTTCATTCGGTAACAGTATCTTGCTTGGAAGATTTCCAGCTCACTGTTCCATTATTCAAACTTTATAGTACCGTTTTTACCACTTATAGTCGTTTTTATTGGTTAGGAAACTTGCAGCAGTGATCACAGTCACTTCAAGTGCTCATTCTCCATAGTTTAAGACAGCCTTCTAAATTTATTACAATAATTTCCAAAATTGCCCTCACCCATCTAATAACCATCTGATATACATTATTCATACATCACATCCATGTATTCACACGAAACATGTTATCAATCAATCTAATCCAATTAATTAATCTTTGATTAATGATCATCCAATGTTCAAACAACGATTTTATTTGCGCGAGTCCAACTCGTTTAAGAATAAGTACTCAAAGTACGAATTCTTGAATTATATCAAACTACAATATTAAATCCAATTTAATTTGTATTCAATACTAATTCTTTATTTAATTCCAAATTAAATAATTACACTTTTTAATGTGCATTTGCAACTTAGATTCTAAATCTAATCTTAACGGGTCTCAAAGCCCAATTAACATCCAATGCCAATTTAATTAAAGTCCAATGGGCTTTCAATTAATTTATAAGGTATGGACTTTGGCAACCAAAGCCCAATAAGGAATCACCATTTTCCAAAAATCAATTTAGGCTCATTAGGCCCAATTAAAATATTTAAAGGCCCATTATTTTATTTGGACTTTATGGAAATGGTTTTAGGCCCAATTGGATCCAACCAATTATCCTAAACCAAACTTGGGCCCAACCAAGCCCATTAAGCCCAAATACAACATTTTTAGCCCAATTCCAAATTTAGCCCAACTAATTAAATTCCAATATTCTAAATATCATAATTTAATCAATTAAAGTGTATTAACCATAATTAATTATTTAAATCAACATTTCCAAAATACCAATTTACATAATTAATCATGCTCTAATTATTATCAATTCATGTCCAACATAATTGAAGCAAAATCAATCCCAACATGCTCTTAAGCTCTCGGCAATAGGGGACTTTTTATATCAATTTTGATTTCAATCCAATTAAATCACAAACTAATATATCCCATGCATTTTAAACATATCCAATTGTCTAAAATTCAAAAATCACCAAGAGCTACGGTTTTATACCATTCGGCCAAGGCACCAAATTTGGGGAAAATTAATCCAATTAATTTTTCTTCAAATTGATCATGCACAACTCAAGTTAACATATTATAAGCATGCTCAAACAAACAATTTGAATAAAACATGCTCAAATCAAAAATACCCAAATTAAAGTTCAGAACCCTAAATTCAATTTCATGCTTAATAACCGCTCTGATACAATTTTTGGGTTTTCTAGGTCAAACCAAGATCAATTAAGCAAGAAATAATGTGAATACAACAAAGTAAGAATGCGGAAAATACTCACTTTGATCGGATTATGGATGCGTTGAACACAAAAAATTTCTTCTTGAAGTTTCGGCCAAGCCCTTGTGTTGTACTCCAAGCTCCTCTTTGAATTTGATCTCCAAGCTCCAAGCTTTGAGTGATGAGATTCCAAACTCATGGGAAAGGTTTCCCTAACACCTTTGAATGACGCATTGTGTGTGCTAGCACTTAGAAAATTTTTGCAACAAAAATCTTTTTCTTCTTCCTTCTAGTTTCGGCCAAAAGAAAGAAATTGGAGGGAGTGATTTTGTTCCCAAAACCGTGAATGGGAGAGAGAAGGAAAGAGATGTGTTGTATGTGTTTTGTTATTTGATTTCAAAAATCAAAAACCATTTACTAATTTTCCAAAAGTTGGTACAAGTCAATATCACATCAATTTTAATAATGCTTGTGTAAGAAACAAGCAACCATCAAATCCCATCTACTTCTATCAACAAAAAGTTGATAAAGTTGACTAGGTGATGTGACATGTGGGTCCCACTTGATTCAAAATCTGAGTGGGCCCGCAACACATCCCGGGCTCGGGTTCGCTAATTCCGAATTAACGAATTTTCCGTTGCGACATAATTAAATCAAATTTAATTAAATAATTATGCCTAGCAAAATTACTATTCACATCCCTAGCGAATTAATTCTAAATTAACTCATTTGCCCGAATTAAAATCTAATTTTAATTCTGCGTCGAAATCTAATTTCGTTTAATATATCGAATATATTATTTTATCGATTAATTCCGAATTAATCATTTTCTCTCTTCAAATAGTATTTTATCCCAGATAAAATATCTCCGTAATTAATCCCAGATTAATTTTCTCTCTCTTATAATTAATCCCAGATTAACTATGTGCGAGTCATACGTCATCGGTGAATCTTTGGGAAACGACCCATGAGATCCCTGGATATGTTGGCAGTAAATCCGGTCGTCGGACTATCCGAATCCGTACGTACCTAGTACTACATTTTTACTGATTTACGAGACATGGTTGGCTTCTAGTAAAGCACCGTGCCTACCCAATTCTCCAGAAATATTCTTTAAAGAATATATAATCTGTATCAGGCGTTGTATACGTAGTATTTCGTATAGCGATCCAGTATCGGATGTCACATGCTAGGCCTAGGGCTGGAATTGTGTATGCCCCATACGAAGCATATGTCGGATCTCTGGTAACTAGTCTCTATAATCGGATAAGCATGACCTAGTCATATTATCCCGATGACTGCAGTACTTAAGAGTACTAGTTCCGTATCCTACGTGACCATCATCTCCATATGACTGAAGTCATACTTCCATCTTGACATCACATCCAATACACTACGATTCTCAATATACCCAGAAGAGGCGTACACGAAACCTGTTAAAGTCCCGGACGACCAAAACCAAAGTATATTGATTGTCGCAAGTATTAGCGATGTAAGTCTTAGGTTAAGACCAAATACACCTACCCTGATTCGGACTTCCATAAACATATAGTCATACTACCAATGGAATTCCGAGGGGTCTATCCAAAGCGAAGCTGTTTCCGTACCATTGGTAAACACAACCTCCTATTACACTTGCATGAGTATCAAATACTCAAATATATGAGAACTATGATGTTATGCTCCCACAACGCGCACCAGTGCAATACTAGTCTATTCCGTATTATCGATGTCCAATCTCGATAATACTACGACTAGGGATATTTTAATGATTAAACCTTAGTGGATTAATATTGTCCCATATCTTATTAATCCGGAACTAATCATATGGAATTCTATCATTTATATATCCCGGTAATCCAATTACAAATGATAAAAGAGCAATTTCCTTTGTCACATAGTTAATTTGTACAACAACACCATGTTCTGTACAAATAGTGATACTATGGGTCATAATTGTCCAACATTCCTTGCAGGAGTTCGTAGTACACACAGGATTCAGATCAATCAATATATGACCATCTAATGGATCGAAATAAATTTATTTATTTAATGGATATTATAATAAATTTATTTTTATCTGGGTCTAGTCCTATATGATCACATCGTATAAGGTGTCTTCATTCTCATGTCACCAAATTGGACGACCCCGGATCAAGGTCGCTATATATATATATATATATATATATATATATAATGGATTGTAGCTATAGATAAACAAAGTCCCAGTTTTGTTTACTCTCTATTGACTATTTTAGATTACTAATTTCATAATTTAATTCTCTTGTGTATGATAGTCATACACTAAGCCTGCAGGCAAAAAAGTAATCAAGGGTAAACTAGATAATTTTATTATGTGATTTAAATCAAAACAATTGATAAATGAATAATGTATCTTTTATTTCAAACAAACAATTCTGTTTACAACATACATGAAGTTTTAGGGCATATATCCCAACAATCTCCCACTTGCATCAGATAAAATGGGATATATCTGTGGGACACAGAAACTGGACGACGCATGCTGTTCCAGGCTCGGGGGCCTAGTTGGGAGTACGGAGTAGCCAACGGAGGACTAAACCGGAGAATAAGGGAGTCGCCACCCGGTGTGAACCGGGACAAAGATTTAAGGCCGCACTCACCCCTCGCAAGAGAAGACCTCAAACCATTGGGTTCGGAATGGTCCCTTAATTATGCAACTTGTAATGTAAAGATTTATGCAATAATCCAACCAAACCTATGACATATATTTTCAAGTGCACCACAATCCTAGATTCACATGCTTAAAAGTATAGTTTACATCTAACATACATGCTCAAAGGTAGGCCTTTGCAACAACAAGCACATAACGTCATAAGAATTCAATCATTCATGTAAATATAAACACAAACAGTCATGGTAACATTTGCGTGTAATGTAAAGGAAATCAAAATGACGACAAATAATATTGTAGGCGCATAACAGAAATAGACAACTAGAGAGGTAATACAAATGCATAGCGTAAAAAAGGGGGTAACCATATGCTAAGATGGACATGTCGTAATGTGATGCGAGAGGATCTGTTTACCGTATGCGTTCGTGCAGCGTTCGTATATGCATTCGAACGGTAAACAGAAGGTTCTCGTTCGAGTAGAGTTCGTAAACGCGTTCGAACGGGAATGAAACAGAATGCACACGTTCGTACGGCGTTTGTGAATGCGTTCGAATAGAAATGAAACAGAATGCTCACGTTCGTATGGCGTTCATGAACGCGTTCGAACAGAAATAAGACCTGATGCATGACAAGGCAAAATACATGCGCGTTCGAGTTGCGTTGGTAAATGCGTTCGAACGGGTACAGACCTGATGCATGAAATGAGACGCAATACATAAATGACAAATAGTACAATGCGAGGCGCGGCGAAGCATCGTGGTAAAGGATTTTAACCTCTTCAATTAGAGGACCTCTCATCGCACTTACTAAGCCCATGCGCTCGATCACATCATGCATACAAACATAAAGACAATCATATGAAACTAAGTATGCCTGATTGAACACATCTTACATCCAACCGAACACACCTCAACCGGCGCGGCAAAGCATCGTGGTAAAGGGCTTTTAACCCCTCCCCATAGGGGGTCTTTCATTCCACTTACTAAGCCCATGCGTTCGATTGAACTATGCATAAAAAACATAAAGACAATCATATCAAACTAAGTATGCCCGATTGAACACATCTTACATCCAACCGAACACACATCAACCGGCGCGGCAAATCATCGTGGTAAAGGGCTTTAGCCCCTCCCCATAGGGGATCTTTCATTCCACTTACTAAGCCCATGCGCTCGATTGAACTATGCATAAATAAGCAACATACAGAATTCAAGTGACGAGAAATAAATAACCCAAAGCAACACACAAAACAAGAGAGGGTGCCGTTTACTCAAGTGGTACGTGGAGTTGTATCCCAAGTACAGACCGTACTACCGTCCATTCGGATTCGGCTATGGAATTTACGTCTGGGTTTCCATCCGATATACCTCAAGAGGCGACACGCCTTTCATTTTATCCAATGCCCACAACACACATCACACTCATAACACATACATATTTATCTACTTAAGGGCCGCAACATGCATTTGAACATCATAATCATGCGAATAAAGCTCAATAAATAGTAAAAAAACGAAACTGAAAACAAGTGTAAAAAATACCCTCAGGTCTAACCTTTTTTGCCAACTTTCGGCTTGCGTTTCGGGGAGATCGGAAGGGTAAAGCTCCTCAACTTCTCCGGTTCACTGGTTTAGCGTCTTAGCTCACTGTTTTACTGTTTTTCTCGCTGTCTGGTCTCCGTTTTGCTGCTATTTTCGCTGTATTTATGCTCACTGTTTCAGCTCACTGTTTCAGGTCCTATTCTTCTGTTTTAGTGGACTGTTTTGGGTATTTTTTAACGACTGTTTGTGCAGGTTTGTCTGTGATTTTTTAAGGGTTAGATATGCAGTTTTTGCTCACTGGTTTGGGGTATTTTGGGGGCTGTTTGATGGACAAAACTTGGGCAGATGGCTGCTATTTTTGCGAGTCGGTTTTGGATGTATAAGGGCGCTGTTCTGGTTGTTTTTTATGCGTTGATGTTGCTTCTGTTCTGGTTGAGATTTTCGTGAGTTGTGATGATGTTTTAGATGTTATTTTGGTGATGGTGATGGATGTTGAAACTCGGCAATGGAGGGGAGGCTAGGGGTTGTGTTCACGGCCAAGAGAATGAGAGATGAAGAGAAGATTTTACTTTGGCCGAGAGGTTGATATCTTCTAGGGTTAAGGTCATGTGATTTGCGTGTGAATGAGGGAATATGTTGATGTCTTAGGCGTGTATTAGAGAGAGTGGAGAGAAGAGGTGGCTAGGTTAGTGCATGTATATATAGAAGAGAGCTAGAGTTTGCCCTTGTCTCACAAGGAAGAGATCTAGTTTCCAAATTAGGAGTGATAGGAATGGTATAAACAAGATTGAGGGGGGACAAAATATTTTAAATTAGGAAGTCAACTAATCTAAAATTGGTGGATATCTTATTGAATTAGGAAGTCAACTAATTTAAATTGGTAGATGTCTTATTAGATTAGGAAGTCAAATATTTGATTAGCTTTGATTGGTTAGGATTGATTTTAATTAGGCATATCTTATTTTAATTTTAGTATATGAATTATTTAAATTAGGCATGATTTTAGTTTAAGTTGGTAATTGTTTATTTTATGTTTGGTATATGTTTTATTTAATTATTTAATTAATTTAATTATTATCTTATTTAGTTAATGTTTTAATTAATATTTATGTATTTAATTTGGGATGTGTTTTATGGGCTTTGGGGGGCTAATTGGGCTGGGGTGCGAGGCTAGCAGCAAAACCAGAAATACCGACTCCGTTCGAACGCCAATTCGAACGTGGTATGAACGTCCGAAATCTGCCCGACGTTCGAACGAAGTAACGAACGCAGCACCAACGAAGACAGTGAACTTGTGGAATGAACTTGATGACGCACTTATTCTGAATTTCCCCTTCCGACCTCCGTTTCCCGCAATATCCTTAGCTAAAAAGGTAGTGCCTCCAACTGAGACTCATCATCGGGTTTCACATGCGAAAATGCAATGCCTACAATGTCATGTAATCCTAGACCCTCTAGGTGACCTTCAAATACTTTAGCCGACAAGGTATTTATAAACAGATCAGCTAGGTTCTCTGCGGATGCAATCTTCATGACCGGTACGTCTCCTCTTTGTACTATTTCTCTGATGAAATGATATTTTCTCTCTATATTCTTTCTCTATATTCTTTAACATATCTCGAAAAATTTCCAAATCTCCCAAGAATTTCCAGAGCCCTACATACTCAGCCTTCATAGGGGAGTCAATAATACAAGATTATTTTATGCTCCTCCACACAATAGCTCCACCACCTAGGGTAAACACTGATCCGGATGTTGATTTCCTAGAATTGACATCCGTCTAAAATATCAGAGTATGTATATCTTCTGAGAATCATATCCTTACCAGAATACACAAGCATATAATTTCTCATTCTCTTAAGATACTCGAGAATGTGTTTAACAGCCACCCAATGATCTAATCCTAGGTTAGATTGAAACCTATTTATTACTTGCACTGCAAAGAAGATGTCGGGTATCGTACATAACATAACATACATTAGACTACCAATTGCTAAGGCGTATGGGATATGTCTCATTTCCTCAACTCCTGGAGGTATCTTATGAGACTTTTCCTTCGACAAATGAATTCCATATCAGAAAGGTAAATTTCCTTTCTTGGAATTTGTTGTGATATTTTATATCGTACCGCAAGTGTACGGTGTCAAGTTTTAGTATAAATGAGTTTAGAGTGTCTAACCCACAGGGATTGAGTTAACTCGCACTAAATACTACAATTGATAATCCTAACTTTATTTAGAAAACAAATAATAAAGATTTTAATAAATAAATATAAAAATAATTATATAGGAGGAACTAATACGTTAGAGATTCTTGATCCTGATTTCACTTAGTTGTCACTTATGTATTTTTCGTGTCAATTAATCCTTGTTCAGTTGTATTGTTTATAAGTCAAGACTCCGAAAATATCCACTCCCTCTCTCGATTATCAGTGAACATATCATCAACTACAGACTTCAATATCTCTATAAAAATCTAGTAGTTAACAATTGTTTACGCTTTGTGATTCTATATTAACGACTTCAAAGGAACTATATATTCTCTCGAACTCTATAAAATCCTAGGTCATATTCTCTAGATCTATTCAAAATCACATCTCTCGAGTGATAGATTTCAAATATGTATCATCATATTTGCGGCCAGCAAAAACAAATATGATGATACATCATTCTCCAGAATTAAGGAGTTTAGTTCATGACAATAGATAAAAACAATGAAAACAAGTCATAAATCTAATGGAAATCATTAGAGTTCTAAGAAAGAAACAAGAAGATAAAACCTGAATTGAATCTCTTCCTCTTCGGACGTCACCGCCTTCGTCTCCTCTTGTCGCTCTTCAATCCTCATTCTTGGATCTCTCTAAAAAATGTGTTTTGTGTTTTTTGCTGTGTATTAGCCTCCTCTATTATCTTGGGTTAACTAATGTATTTATAATGGAGCCCTGGAGTCATTAGGGATCCTAAAAAAAACCTAAAAATCAAATCTAGAACACGCGTGTGTATGTACTCCCACACCGCCACAGCCCTAGCCTATTGGCGCCATGACACCTTTGCCTCGGGTTTATGTACGGCATGGTTCAGCGCCTCAGCGCAAGTGAGTAGCTCTTGGTCTTGCAAAGGGCGCTCTGGCGCCAAGACTTAGTGCTGCAGCGCCTGAGTCTCGGCTTTTTGGCTGGGGCGTTGTTTGGTCTCTGGCGCCGTGGCGCCTGAACTTGGGCGCCGCAGTGCCAATATTAATTTCCTCACTGGTTCATGCGTCTCCTGGTTCCGTGCTCATCTGATGTTTCCAAAAATTCTCAAAACACGTGCAAATGTCTCAAGATCCATGTATTAATGCTCCTGCAGATAAAATATAAAATAAACTATAATGACATTAAATAGCACGAAACATAACCAAATAATAGGCTAAGAATGCCATAATAAGTGGGTATAAACCGCACTTATCAAACACCCCCAAACTTAAGATTTTGCTAGTCCCGAGCAAAAGACAAATATAAAAACTAAATATAAATTAATAATTAAAATTTCTAAATTAACTAAGCCACTTTCGTAGGAATCATGATTGCATTTAGCGTATGCAACAAGCCTTTAAACCCCTAGGCGGCCCTAGTGGATGAGTTATAGTCTCGTGAGGGCTTATAGTGACGACACCCACAAATGTCTTTCACACACATGTAAAAATATAAAAATAGTAAAAGCATTTTCTCGATAGTTATGCATAAAATTATCCTCAAAGAAAGCTTATAAATGAAATTAGAGAACCTTCAAAGTACGCAATGCTACTCAAATCCAAATTCTTGAATAAATTATCTAAGCTAGACTCACAGTGTGTGTGTGTGTGTAGGTTCATTCACAGCTTGATTCCTAAGTAAGCCAACTTAATGATTTTGTTTAAAAATTGGGATCGATGGGTCAAACCAACCTAGATATCTTAATTACGCTTTGTAATTCCTTTATTTTGTGCTCAGTATGGTATGGTTTTTATTTTTGTCCTTTCTTATCTCTTTTTGCACTTTTTTTTTTTTTTTTTCAACTCACCTACCGTTTAGGGTAGCATTTCTCCTCATGGTGGTCCTAATACTCGCCCATGGGTAGCTTCACGTTTATCGGTTATAGGTGATTTATCGGTTATAGGTGGTTTATTTTCTTTCTTTAGAGATGTTTTTCTTTTATTTCTATCCATGCCATACATCATAACACTAGCAAATCAAGATAGATATTTAAGCAAACGGTCATTCATCGACATGCAATTTCTTCCACTTGTCACCTTGTCAACTACTTAAGTTTTCACTGCTAAAAATCTATAATTGAGTGCTTACGAGTCAAACATAGATCAACTACTTAAGGCATCAGATAAAAGTAAATCGAGAACTTATCGTTTCTAAAATTTAACCAATAAACAAGCAATATCATCATAGGATTTATGTTTTACTATCAAAGACTAAAAAAAAAAAATTTTAAAGTTTTTTTTCAGCTTAAACAAATAAATAACAAGTAAACAACATGCACACACCCCCAAACTTAAAACTTGCATTGTCCTCAATGTAAGATAAAAAATAAAGAACAATATTGAGGAACAACACTACCATGCATGGAGTTGATCAGGCTCTTGCTAGTTAGAATTTGGTTACGCGGGCTTTGTGTGTTTCGTGTTACTTGCATAAATAACATGCAAAACGAATAAATAAACAAATAGCACACAATAAAATAAAAATTAAAATAAAGAAAAAGAAAAATAATAATAAAATAAATAAATGCAAGGGTTGCCTCCCCGCTAGCGCTAAGTTTAACGTCTTCAGCCAGACGCAACCACCCAATGGTGGTCATGGTAGCTTCTTCTTTTATATCCACTGGCTGCTTTGACATGAAAAAGATAGCTTGGTAGCTGTGGCAGTTTATCCAAATACCCATTACTGCTGCTTGGTTATGGAGGAAGTAATCTGCCCAATCTGTGTTTCTAAGGACTTCATTGTTGCCCCAATATTTTCCATGTGTGTCTTAATATTGTCTAGCCTTGACTCATTCTTCTCAAATCTCGCTGAAGTATTAGTAACAAATGTGCTCATGAAATCTTCTAAGGAAGATTTCTGCTCAGCTCTTTGATAGTCAAAACCAGATGAAGATTGCAAGGCATTCTCTGTATTAGCATATGACAGGTTTGAATGATAACGATTAGGTACCCGATTTCCTCTATAGTTGTTGAATTTCCGATTGTTCATATATTGGACTTGTTCTAAGTTCGGGTTTCCTTCCAATAACCGCATATTTAAAGCCGCCGCTGATTCAATAGATGGTACTCGTGGATTTTTCAGAGCTGCTACTTGAGTAGATAAAGTGGAAATCTGAGCTGTAAGTGCCACAAGAGGGTCTACTTCATATATTCCTGCCACTTTGGTCACCGTAGCACGTTCACTTGGCCATTGAAAATGTTTAATGGCCGTTTCTTCTAACAAATATAGGCGTCCTCAGCTAATTTTTTGAATAGAGCTCCTCCAGCTGCTGCATCAACCATAGTTCTATTCGAACCGTTCAGCTCATTATAGAACAACTGAATCTGGACCCAGTCTGTATAATCATGTTGTGGGCATCTTCGTAGTAGATCCTTAAAGCGCTCTCATGCTTCATATAGAGTCCTAGTCTCTAGCTACTTAAATATACTATTTTATGCCCTTAGTTGAGCTGATTTAGTAGGTGGAAAGAACCTCTCAAGAAATTTCATGGCCATATCCTGCCATGTCATGATACTCTCCATCTGTATTGATTGAAGCCAATCCCACGATTTATCCTGTAAAGAGAATGAGAATAAGCGTAGCCTGATAGCCTCTTTACTAACGCCATTCATCTTTATAGTATCTGCGATCTCCAGGAACATCCTTAAGTGCAAGTTGGGGTCTTCTACAGCTGAACCCCCAAACTGATTCCTTTGTACCATGTTGATCAATACAGGTTTTAAATCAAAATTATTGGCGTTGATTGGTTGATGGGCGATCCCAGAATAGGTATCATCAATGACAGGTTTGAAGTGATCTCTGATTGCCACCTGATGTGGGTTGATCTCTCTATTTTCAGTCGTCATTGCTTCTTGTTCAATTTTCCTTTCTTTCCTTAGTCTCCTCGATGTTCTTTCTATTTCAGGATCAAACAGGAGCGAGTCGAGACTTGTGGACTTTCGCATTCACTGAAGCACCAAAAGAAAAAGAAAAAATCAATAAACAATATAAAAAACAAAAATAAAATAAATATAACTAAAAATAAAAGATAAAAATCTAAATTAAAGCTAAGATTACTTGGTAGTAGTATTAATGTGAAATAAACAAACAATCCCCGGAAACGGTGCCAAAAACTTATTGTGATATTTTATATCGTACCGTAATTGTACGATGTCAAGTTTTAGTATAAATGAATTTAGAGTGTCGAGCCCACAGGGATTGCGTTAACTCGCACTAAATACTATAATTGATAATCCTTACTTTATTTAGAAAACAAATAATAAAGATTTTAATAAATAAATATAAAAATAATTATATAGGAGGAACTAATACGTTAGAGATTCTGGATCCTGATTTCACCTAGCTGTCACCTATGTATTTGTCATGTCAATTAATCCTTGTTCAGTTATATTGTTTATAATTCAAGACTCCGAAAATATCAACTCCCTCTCTCGAGTATCAATGAACATATCATCAACTACAGACTTTGATATCTCTATAAAAATCTAATAGTTAACAACTCTTTACGCTTTTTGATTCTATATTAACGACTTCAACGGAACTATAGATTCTCTCGAACTCTATAATATCCTAGGTCATATTCTCTGGATCTATTCAAAATCCCCTTTCTCGAGTGATAGATTTCAAACATGTATCATCATATTTGTGGCTAGCAAACACAAGGCATTAAACTCAAAAGAATATAAATAAATCAATAAAACTTCATTACAAAATTAACAATTAAAAAAAGGTTCAAGCATCGATTACATCATTCTCCAAAATTAAGGAGTTTAGTTCATGAAAATAGATAAAAACAATGAAAACAAGTCATGAATCTAATGGAAATCATAAGAGTTCTAAGAAAGAAACAATAAGATAAAACCCAAATTGAATCTCTTCCTCTTCGGACGTCACCGCCTTCGTCTCCTCTTGTCGCTCTTCAATCTTCCTCCTTGGATCTCTCTAAAATATGTGTTTTGTGTTTTGTGATGTGTATTAGCCTCCTCTCTTATCTTGGGTGAACTAATGTATTTATAGTGGAGCCCTTGAGTCATTAAGGATCCTTAAAAAAAACCTAAAAATCAAATCTGGAACGCGCGTGTGTATGTACTCCCGCAGCGCCAGAGCCCTAGCCTTTTGGCGCCATGGCGCCTTTACCTCGGGTTTATGTATGGCATGGTTCGGCGCCTTAGCTCAAGTGAGTAGCGCTTGGTCTTGCAAAGGGCGATGTGGCACCAGGACTTGGTGCTGCAGCGCCTGAGTCTCGACTTTTTTACTGGGGCGTTGTTTGCTCTCTGGCGCCTGAACTTGGACGTCGTGGCGCCAGTAATAATTTCCTCACTGGTTTCTGCGTCTCCTAGTTCCGTGCTCACATGCTCATCCGATGTTTCCAAAAATTCCCAAAATACGTGCAAATGTCCCAAGATCCATGTATTAATGCTCCTGCAAATAAAATATAAAATAAATTATAATTGACATTAAGTAGCACGAAACATAACCAAATAATAGGCTAAGAATGCCATAATAAGTGGGTATAAACTGTACTTATCAGAATTCTACATCCCAAATCGCACAAGGATCTTATTAATATATGATGTCTGAGACATAGCTCACAGTCGTCTCTTACGATCCCAAAGAATGTGGATCCCAATAACATAATTGGCCTCTCCCAAATCTTTCAATTGGAGTTGATTAGCTAGCTAAGATTTCACGTCTGATAATATTTTTACATCATTCCCAATGAGTAAAATATGATCGGAGTGTTGGAAATCTCTTACGATCCCAAAGAATGTGGATCTCGAGGATCGATAAAGCATAGAAACATAGTGCGAATACATCGAGGAAGTTGCGGAATACTTACATCGATCGGTTGAGGCGATGCGGTGAAGAACAAAACTTTTCTGCCATTTGAGAAGCTCGGCAGTGAGTTGTTCCTTGCTCCTCTATTTTCGGCTTTTGCATGATCCATCAAGCTCCAAGCTTTGTTTGGTCATTCCTAACTCACAAGTGGGTTTCCCTATCACCTTTGTATGTCTCCATTGTGTGCTAGCACTTGGTAATTTTGCCACAAAATCACCATTTTCTTCTCCATCATTCTCGGTCCAAACCAGAAAAACAGAAGAGGAAATGGCCTTGAGGCCGTGAGAGAGGGGGAGCATTTTTTGCTCCAAAACCGTGTAAAAATGAGAGAGAGAGATGGATGTTTTTTTTGGTATTTCATTTTGTGTATCTAATACACATTATTCAATTTCAAAAAATCAAAATAATTGATTTACCAAATACAAAAAGTCAAGGCAATTAAAGGCTTTGCCAACAACTACCATCAATCAATCAATCAATCAAATTGTCACATCACTCAAAGTGACATGTGATTTGACGTTTGATGTGACTAATGATTTGACACTTGATGTGACTTGCAAGCCGCACTCGAATTCGAAATACGAATGCGCTCGCAAACACTCTCGGGCTCGGGTTTGCTAATTCCAAATTAACGAAGTTTCCATTGCGACGTAATTAAATGATTATGCCTAGCGAAATCACTATTCACGTCGCTAACAAATTAATTCTAAATTAACTCGTTCGTCCGAATTAAAATCTAATTTTAATTCCGCGTCGAAATCCAATTTCGTATAATATATCGAATATATTATTTTATCGATTAATTTCAAATTAATCATTATCTCTCTTTTAATAATATTTTATCCCAGATAAAATATCTCCTTAATTAATCCCAGATTAATTTTTTCTCTCTCACTTAATGAATCCCAGATTAATAAAGTGCGAGTCATACATCATCGGTGAATCTTCGGGAAGCGACCCATGAGATCCCCGGATATGTTGGCAGTAAATTCGGTCGTCGGACTATCCAAACACGTAAGTACCTCGTACTATATTTGTACCGATTTAGAAGACAAGGTTGGCTTCTAGCAAAGCACCATGCCTACCCAATTCTCCAGAAATATCCAAACAGGAATATGTGATCTATATCAGGCGTAGTATACGTAGTATTGCGTATTTCGATCTAGTATCGGATGTCACGTGCAAGGCCTGGGGTTGGAATTGTGTCTGCCCCGTATGAAGCACATATCGGATCTCTGGTAACTAGTCTCTATAATCGGATAAACATGACCTAGTCATTTTATCCCGATAGCTACAACATATAAGAGAACCAGTTCCGTATCCTACGTGACCATCATCTCCACTATGACTGGAGTGATACTTCCATCTTGACATCACACCCAACACACTACGATTCTCAATATACCTAGCAGAGGCGTACACAGAACCTGTTAAAGCCCTGCACGACCTAAAATCAAAGCATATTGATTGTCGCAAGTATTAGCGGTGCAAGTCTCAGGTTAAGACCAATTACACATACCCTGATTTCGGACTTCCATAGACACATAGTCATACTACCAATGGAATTCCGAGGGATTTATCCAGAGAGAAGCTGTTTTCCATACCATCGATAAAACACAACCTCCTATTACACTTGCATGAGTATCCTATACCCAAATATATGAGAACTATGTCTTTATGCCCTCACAACGCGCACAAGTGTAATACTAGTCTTTTACGCATTATCGATGTCCAATCTCGATAATACCCTGACTAGGGATATTTAATGATTAAACCTTCATGGATTGATACTGTCTCATATCCTCTCAATCCAGGAACTAATCATAAGGACCTCCTATCATTTATACATCTTGGTGATCTAATCACAAATGATAAGAGAGAAATTTCCTTTGTCACATAGTTAATTTGTACAACAACACTGTGATCTGTAAAAATAGTGACGCTATGGGTCATAACTGTCCAACAATCTCCCACTTGGCCTATAGCTATTCACTCGAGTGTCCTACACCTGAACTATTTACGGTTCGCTCAAATTACTGAGAAAATATTTTCGTCAGCGGATTTACATGACTATCATTTGATGCGATTTATTTGATCATCACATCGCCACGATGTTTGATCCGAACGAATCAGATGAATATCAAAGTATATATCTGGATCATTGATGAGACCATTAATTCTTTACCTGCGCTGTAGCCTAGCTCAGCTGTTAATAGAACTATTCTAATCTAATTAGATTTATTATCAATCCAGAAGGCTTTTATTGCTGCCTCAGCTGCAGCAACAATCCATTTTTGTTGTTTATTCGGTAACAATATCCTGCTTCGAAGATTTCCAGCTCACTGTTCGGTTATTCAAACTTTATAGTACCGTTGTTACACTTATAGTCGTTATTATCTGTTAGGAAACTTACAGTAGTGAACCCAGTCACTTCAAGTTCTCCTTCTCCATAGTATAAGACAGCATCCTTAGTTCCTCTAAGATACTAAAGGATGTTCTTAACATCAATCCAATGACTATCACTTGGATTGGCCCGATTGTGACTCCATATGCTCCAAGCATATGAGACACCAGGTCGCGTATATTTTTCAATGTACGAGTTCTCGGAGAGTAGTCAACAACTTTAAATCTATCCCAGTAGATCTTTATTCCTTGAATAAAGGTTGTTTCTCCCAAGATTCTACGGAGAATTTTCTCGATAGCCAAGCTTTCACCGATTATTTTATTTGGGAATATCATTTCCAAGAAATGAAAAATTATTATTATATAGGACAGTCACTGTTAGTGCGCTCCCACTAACCTCCTTATATACACAAGAATCATTTTCGTTTTGAATTAAATCATATACCATTATGATTACATCAAAACGATAATTCCAAGAACGCTATGCTTGCTTCAACCAACCAATCATGGATCGAATAACCTGCAAACCTTGTTTGCTTGTTTTGGTACGATAAAACCGTCAGGATGTGAAACATCCTCCTAAAGGTTTCCGTTAAGGAAAGCGGTTTTGGCATTCAGCTGCCATATTTCATAAATGAAACATGCAGCATCAGCAAGCATTATCCAAATGGATTTAACGTGGGAACTGGTAAAAGGTTTCATCGTAATCGACACAATGTTGATAACGATACCTTTTCGCTACAAGCCTAGCTTTGTACGTTGGTATGTTGCCTTCCATGTATGTCTTCCTTGAAGACTTATATAGTACCAATAGGCACATTACCTTGCAGTACATCAACTAATATCCAAACTTGGTTGATATGCATGGAATCCATTTCGGATTTCATGTCACTTTGCCATAATAGGGAGTCGATACCCTGTATCACTTCCTCATACGTAGTCAGTTTGTATTCCTCAATAAGATTGACATCTTTATAAGGTGAGATCAGAAACCCATACCCCAGGTTATTTTCTGACTCTCTCCGATCTACGCGGTTCTTGTGTATTCGAAGATTATTGGTATAGTTTCATCCTTGATGAACTATTTGTGTTCCATTAGGAATCGGTGCCTGGAATAGTATTACTCCGATTTTCATCGAGTTTTACTATCCTCCCATTTACCACTGCATATAGGTATTCCTCTTAGGAAAACCGCATGGCGATCAACAATTACATTATTCTCGTGTGAGTTGTATAAGTACTATACTTTGGTTTCCCTAGGATAATCTACAACTTAGGCACTTATCCGATTTGGGTTTTAGTTTGGTATCATTCAAACATATGCCCAGAATACCCAAATCTTCAGGAATGAGAAAACTCAGTTTCTTTCCTATTCATATCTAATATGAAATCTGTCTAACATATTTGTATGGAACCTTATTCAAAATAAGTTCTGCACTGTTAATTTGTATCCGTTGAAGGAAATGGTAGCTCAGAGCGACTCATAATTAACCTTATCATGTCCATCAAAATTCGGTTTCTCCGTCCGGGAGGAGTCCTCATTGAAAGAATACTATACTCTTTCAAGTATGTAAGAAACTTACTTCTTAAGTATTTTCATCATGTTCTAACCGTGATGGTTTTATACTTTAGCCGATCTGTTTGTCTACTTCGTGTCGAAACTGTAAAAGTTTCCGATTTGTGTTTCATTAGAAACATATAACCCTAACGTGATGCCACATCCGTAAAGGTCACGAAATATTCATATCCACCTCTAGCCTAGCTAGACATGGGCCCACTACTTCACTATAAACTAGGGCTAACAGATCGATGGCACTTACACTTTTACCAAGTAAACAGTGTTTTAGGCACTTTGCCCAATAAACTAGATTCGTAGACTTTATTTGATTGGAATCAAATTTATCCTAGTACCCATTCTTCGAAAGTGTGGATATACGAGTCTTGTTTAATTGTGTCCCAGAAAACAATGCCACAATTAAGTTTCAACTGATAAAATCAGTTTGAGCTATTTGTTTGTCATGTTATATGTTTGAGATTTATATATATTCAAAATATAAATACTGTTTTCACATCTAATGTGTTTATCTCAATATCATCTTTATATAATAAAAAACTTTAGTGTTCTAGAATATAAAGGTATACCCGCAACGGGTTAAACCCTGATACAGAGATAATGTTTCTAGTCAAACTAAAACAACGACTTTCGTCCCGTTTTCAATTCGCAGATTAATCTCAACTGAAGTCAGTATCCTGCTCATAGCAGATTCTGCACACCAGTACATATTTATGTACCACACTAAGTATTTAAAATCCAATTTTAATACTAGCAGTGAACATATTTTATGAAAAACATATTTGAAGCTGGAGTCTTGCCCATCTTCAATTCCTTCATGTCTTCTTTGTTCAAACGGCAGTCACGCTTCCGCGATCCTGTTTGCCACAATTTAGGGAGACATCTTGGGATATGTCATTTATTTTCCCAGAAGATTATAATGATTTTGCCTTTGCCCTTTTCCACATCTCATAAGCGTTCGGCCTAGCCTTGGCCTTCTAGAATGTAGAAATAAGGTGCGCCTTGCGCTTCTTGCCTTATTGCAAACTTTGGCTTTGACTCCTTGAGTATAGCCATTAACTCTCCAAGAGTTTAGTATTGCAATTTATTACTTCTAAGATCTAAAAAATAGATCTATGAAGATCCTTCAATTTCATTATCATACTTTAAGGATCTAATCCTTAGTTCTGATTAAGAAATTAAGGAGTCTATTTGGCAAGCTTAATGGATTAAGCACTAAAGTTATCATCACATGAATATTCCAAATATCATGTTCCACTTATTTGCTTAACTCCGGGCTTAGGCCTAATATGTTATTTTATCAAATAAAGTAACTTATTAGTTTCAGGACTATCCTGAAATTTTATTCCCAATTTGAATATTAAACCATTTAAATACATTTTCCCTAGGATTATGTTTCAAATCTTTCAATTTTATCTTTATTCTAATAGTCCAACTATTTAATCAACGATTTTAGGTACTATTTATTATAATGATTACTATAGTCCAACTATATAATCAACTATAATTTAATTGGTTAAATTCAATTATATTGATTACTATAATCCAATTATAAAATCAACTATTAATTTAAATGGTTAATTCAAATATATTGATTACTATAATCCAATTATATAATCAACAATAATGAATTAGTTTGAATACAGTCCAACTGTTTATTAAAACAACTATTTAAATATTAGTCCAACTAACATTTAATTTATTTGACGTAATTTTGAAATGAGCACGTATGGCAAGTAATTAAACGAATATTGCAAATTTAATTCTTGCCTCCCACTATTTTTCGGTGAGCCTCTAACCCTCTGTTGAGTACTCGGGAAACCTTATTTCCTAGTGGGCTAGGATCCCGTTAAATAACACACAATCTTGACTTTGGCCAACAAATTGTATGATAATTAACTAGGTAGATCTCTAAGATCAATTGGATCCTATCCAATTCCTAGATCCAGTATGGGACATCTAAGTTCGAAACATATATCTTATATATGCCAATATATCCAATATATTGCCTAACCTTTTTCCTCTGAATCAACTAAGCCTTGGCTTTGGCACAACAAACTTAGTGATCCCAGTTAAGCGTGACCCATTGACCAAGGAAAGCTTCGTAATCAATGTCGATGGACAAGAAGTGGTCTTGACTTTGGCCAACAAACCACAACTTGGACAAGACACTGATATGGAACAAAGCTCTCATGATTCAAACACATCCTCGACGGACAAAGGTCTTGACTTTGGCCAACAAACCAATGCTAGTCTTAGATCTTGAGTAAGAATCACTCAATGGAAGGAAAAACGGTTAATATTTTGTGAGGGTTTTTTTTTCGCGTGCAAATTGGCAACCAATTTATTATCTTTGTTAAGGTCTCATCTATATACACCCTTAAACATGCATTCTAAACACATAATAAGGCGCGTAAATAAATATAATAATGATATGCGGATGGATACTTTAACACATTGTTCCTAGAACAAATCTCTCACTTTCCTCTCTCCCGCTAGCACAAGTATTTACTTCTACCCGTTACATAACACTTCTAAAGAAACCTAATTTACATTGAGGGGAATTGTGAGAAGAGAAATACATAGAGTCAAAGAGGTAATAGGATGGACACGCAGGTCCAATTAATAAATTCTAAATATATTACAACAATTTCCAAAATTGCCCCACCCATCTAATATCCATCTGATATCCATTATTCATGCATCGCAACCATGGATTCACACAAGCATGTTGTCAATCAATCTAATCCAATTAATTAATCTGATATTAGTGACCATTCAATGTTCAAACAACGATTTGATTTTGCGCAAGTCAAACTCGATTTGCGAATAAGTACTCAAAGTACGAATTCTTGAATTATATTAAACTACAAAATTAAATCCAATTCTATTTTCATTTAATACTAATTCGCTATTTAATTCCAAATTAAATATTACACTTTATTAACGAACCTTTACGACTTAAATTCCAAATTTAATCGTTACGGGTCTCAAAGCCCGATTAACGTCCAACATTAATTTAATTAAAGTCCAATGGGCTTTCAATTAATTTCTTTAAGGCGTGGACTTTTGGTCAACTTGGGTCAAACCCAATAACCAAAGCCCAATCAAGGAATAACCCCATAAGCCTAGAAATTAATTTAGGCCCAATTGAATTATTAAGGTCCATTAGTCGCATTTAGACTTTATGGAAACGGTTTTGGGCCCAATTGGATCCAACCAATTTAGCCTAAACCCATCTTGGTACAATCAAGCCCATTAAAGCCCAATAACAACTTTTAAGCCCAATTTCCAAAATTAACCCAATTAATTAAATCACAAAAATTCCAAATTTCATATTTAATTAACCAAAGTGTATAGCATAATTAATTACCTAAATCAATATTTCCAAAACACCAATTAGCCTAATTAATCATGCTCTTTAACAACAATTAGTGTCCAACACAATTTATCAAAAATCAAACCCATATACATGCTTCAAAGTCTCGGCAATGTGGGGGGTTTTAATGTCCAATTTTAAATCCAATCCAATTGAATCCAATTCAACATTAAATCAACATTCCCAACATGATTCCAACTCATCTAATGAACCAAAATAAAAAATTCCAAGACATTAGGGTTCATCCAAGATTCGGCCAAGCCATGTAATTTGGGGAAAATTGTTCCAAACCATTTTTCATGAAATTGATCCAATCAAACTTCAATTAAACTATATTTAATCATACTTAATCATCCAATTTCATCAAATCATGCTCAAACACATTTTACCCAATTTTAACCCTTAATCAAGTTTCATGCTTTTAATCGCTCTGATACCATTGTTGGAAATCTCTAAGTCTCGAGGATCGATTAAAGCATAGAAACATAGTGCGAATACATCGAAGAAGTTTCGGAATACTTACATCGATCGGTTGAGGCGATGCGGCGAAGAACAAAACTTTTCTACCCTTTGAGAAGCTCGGCAGTGAGCTGTTCCTTGCTCATCCATTTTCGGCTTTTGCATGATCCATCAAGCTCCAAGCTTTGTTTGGTCATTCCTAGCTCACAAGTGGGTTTCCCTATCACCTTTGTATGTCTCCATTGTGTGCTAGCACTTGGTAATTTTGCCACAAAATCACCATTTTCTTCTCCATCATTCTCGGTCCAAACCAGAAAAACAGAAGAGGAAATGGCCTTGAGGCCGTGAGAGAGGGGGAGCATTTTTTGCTCCAAAACCGTGTAAAAAAGAGAGGGAGAGAGATGGATTTTTTTTTTCGTATTTCATTTTGTGTATCTAATACACATTATTCAATTTCCAAAAATCATAATAATTGATTTACCAAATACAAAAATTCAAGGCAATTAAAGGCTTTTCCAACAACTACCATCAATCAATCAATCAATCAAATTGTCACATCACTCAAAGTGACTTGTGATTTGACGCTTGATGTGACTAATGATTTGACACTTGATGTGACTTGCGGGCCGCATTCGAATTCGAAATACGGATGCGCTCGCAAACACTCTCGAGCTCGGGTTTGCTAATTCCAAATTAACGAATTTTCTGTTGCGACGTAATTAAATGATTATGCCTAGCGAAATCACTATTCACGTCGCTAACGAATTAATTCTAAATTAACTCGTTCGCCCGAATTAAAATCTAATTTTAATTCGGCGTCGAAATCCAATTTCGTATAATATATCGAATATATTATTTTATCGATTAATTCCAAATTAATCGTTATCTCTCTTTTAATAATATTTTATCCCAGATAAAATATCTCCTTAATTAATCCCAGATTAATTTTCTCTCTCTCATTTAATTAATCCCAGATTAATAAAGTGCGATTCATACGTCATCGGTGAATCTTCGGGAAGCGACCCATGAGATCCCCGGATATGTTGGCAGTAAATTCGGTCGTCGGACTATCTGAACACGTAAGTACCTCGTACTATGTTTGTACCGATTTAGAAGACAAGGTTGGCTTCTAGCAAAGTGCCATGCCTACCAATTCTCCAGAAATATCCTTACAAGAATATGTGATCTATATCAGGCGTAGTATACGTAGTATTGCGTATTTCGATCCAGTATCGGATGTCACGTGCAAGGCTTGGGGTTGGAATTGTGTCTGCCCCGTACGAAGCAAATATCGGATCTCTGGTAACTAGTATATATAATCGGATAAACATGACCTAGTCATTTTATCCCGATACCTACAGCATATAAGGGAACCAGTTCCGTATCCTACGTGACCATCATCTCCACTATGACTGGAGTGATACTTTCATCTTGACATCACACCCAACACACTACGATTCTCAATATACCTGCAGAGGCGTAAACAGAACCTGTTAAAGCCCTGGATGACCTAAAACCAAAGCATATTGATTGTCGCAAGTATTAGCGGTGCAAGTCTCAGGTTAAGACCAAATACACCTACCCTGATTTCGGACTTCCATAGACACATAGTCATAATACCAATGGAATTCCGAAGGGTCTATCCAGAGCGAAGCTGTCTTCCGTACCATCGGTAAAACACAACCTCCTACTACACTTGCATGAGTATCATATACCCAAATATATGAGAACTATGCCGTTATGCCCTCACAACGCGCACAAATGTATTACTAGTCTTTTACGCATTATCGATGTCCAATCTCGATAATACTCTGACTAGGGATATTTAATGATTAAACCTTCATGGATTGATACTGTCTCATATCATCTCAATCCAGGAACTAATCATAAGGTCCTCCTATCATTTATACATCTTGGTGATCTAATCACAAATGATAAGAGAGCAATTTCCTTTGTCACATAGTTAATTTGTACAACAACACCATGATCTGTACAAATAGTGACGCTATGGGTCATAACTGTCCAACACGGAGTAGAAAATGAGAAAAGCCATCTTACCATCAATGACATGCTTATGTACACAAGGCTCATCAACGATCTACTCAAAATAATAAGACTTGATCGTGTTATCAAATCTAATGTTTCAAGATCGAGATGCCTACTTGAGTCCATAAATGGACCTTTGCAGCTTGCAAACCTTTTGCTATTGACATTGGGCTATGAACCCTTTTGGTTATACCATATAGATACACATATCAAGACTGCCATTCAAGAATGCAGTCTCGACGTCCATTTTCCAAATTTCATACTCATAATATATGGCAATGGAGAGAAGTGTGTGGATGGATTTGAGCATGGTTGCTAGCGAGAAAGTCTCTTCATAGTCAACTTTCTCTCTCTGGGTATAACCATTGGCCACTAGCCTAGCCTTGAGGGTATGTACCTTCCCATTTGCTCTCTTATTTCTCTTATAGATTCACCTTATCAGGTTGGTCTACAAGTTCCCAGACTGAGTTGGAGTACATTGACTCTATCTCGAGGTTCATGGCTTTGAACCATTCCTCTTTATCAGAATTATCTATTGCATTAAGATAGGTCAATATTTCATCTACACTATTGTGCCTCTCCAGCTCCCATATAGCGATCTGGTTATCGTACAACCCGCCTATTGAGTCTAGGTGGTAGATCATTCTGATGTACTTGTATCTCACGGTTAGATGTCGAAGGTGATATGCTTCTGATAACTATTGATGACGATGGCGCGCTGGTCAAACCAATAATTAACTCATCAAGTAACACTTTACTTCGAGGTTTGAACTCCCTCATATAGTCATCCTCAAGAACCATAACGTTTTTCTGTACAAACACTTTGTTATCTTCTGGACTATAAAAGAATCAACCCCTAGTCTTCTTAGGATAGCCTACAAATAGGTACACTTAAGAACATGGCACCAACTTTGTAGTCTTGCTCTTCAGCACATGTGCTGGACACCCCAATATGCAGAAATGTCATAAACTAGCTTTACGACCACTCCACAGCTCTAACGGAGTTCTAGGAACAGGTTTGGATGGAACTACATTAGGGATATACATCATTGTTTGTAATGCATATCACTTTTATCCTCTGGTTACTTCTCCTATGGGCCTATCTGTACTCTCTACAAGCTGGAAGCTCAACAGTGTAGTGGTCGCTGACTTCATAGTCATAGCATGAAATCATACTTCGCTCTTATAGGCGTATGTAGATATTTTATTTTTACGCATAGCTAGATGATGAGTCTCTAATGAAGATACCCTTTGAAAGTTAGTGAATAGTAAAAATAAATGCCAAGAAGAAAAGTAACTCCGAGAAACATAGCCAAAAGTCGGTCGGACATCACCTATTCCCGACATACCCTCTCTATAGCTAGTAAATCTGATCGGATATACTTCCCAAACCCTTCATCCGGCCAGATATGACACAAATATCCTTGAAGAAATAGATTGTCAGTTACTAAAGTTACGAGATCTGAGTATAGCCAGCCAAATATGTAATTCAAATTACACATCCAGCCGGACATGTGTTAATTGGTTAACACACGTGCAAAATTCAAACAGTTGGTATCATGGGCTTCATTATGTCTGTTTGGATATACATCCCAAACCCTAAATCCAACGAGACATAGTTTGAACTGTAATTGCAGATAGAATGCCAATCACCTGAGATGGACATGTGGGAATGGAGGGATTATGTTTCCCTTCCATTTTCTCACCCTTCCCTTACATTATAAAAAGAGCATTTGCCTTTCATAAATGACTGATTGGAATTCACCTTTAAAAAAAACTGCATACTGAAATTCAAAGAGAGAGAAACCAAGAGAAATACCAACAAGAGTACTAAAAACCTGTCACAAAACCTATCCTCGAAGTTCTTATTTCCCAACAAGCATCCAAGCAACAACCCAATATTCAGAGAAGTCCACTGAGCCAAACTATAGGAAAACGTACAACCTGAGGGCACCATTTAAATATTTTTATGCAAATCTGAGATTATATTTTTTGTGACACAGTATCTCCAGCCGGACATGCACACACCTCCGGCCACTTGATAAATGTATCAGGCCGCCTTTACTACTTTCCTTAGTTCAGTTACTTTATTAATATTTATTTTCAGCATATTACTGGCTTTTTCTTATCTTGTATTATCATTCCATGCATGTTAGTATGTTAGTTATCTTATTAATTCCATGTTTATTGTTATTTCACATAATTACTCACTGTCTGAATGCATATCCAGCCAGACTTACACTAAATCCGACCAAACATTAAATGCCCAAAAAAAAAATTCGGCCTAGTCGAAAAGATATGTGTTCTATTGTGTTCGAATCGTATGCTATTGATTTTTTTCATAGTTTTTTTATTTATTCTGTTTACTTTCAATTAAACATGAGTTATCTTTTATACCTTTAGGGTTTGTAAAACACATTCAGCCAGAAAATGGGCTATGTCCGGCCGGGCACCAATGGCACATAAAAATTTCTGGCCAGGCTTCCACAAGGCCAGACCGATGTGATGCATTCTTTGATTTGTTTACTTATTATCTTGTTGCTATTGTATTAGTTTCTAAATATTTATCCATTGTTTGTTGCTTCTTTACTGTTTCATGATTACAAATAGTATGTTTTTTTTTTTATAAATTGTTACTGCATGTGATTACATTATAAGATTAGGGATACCTCATTTGAGATTAAATATTATACTGATAATAGTAAGAGACCATTCCGAACCCAAACGGGTTTAGGATCAGAACTTGCGATTGGTCTATTGCAACCTTAAATCATTCTCGGTATCTCATACCTGGTGGAAAATCCATTATTCTCTGGTTATTCCCCCTGCGGGATTATCCATACTCTCTACGGGCTGCGAGCCCAACAGTGTAGTGGTCTCCGACATCATAGCATAGCAGTAAACCCCTCTTCGCTCCTACAGATAGTGACTCCACTAGAGACATAGAATCGGCCCCAAATAAATACCTTGTAGTATTCATGGCGAGATTGAGAAGAACCATGTCTTCATCTTTTGCATACGCGTTTTAGCCTTGATGGCGTCATGTATCGTGAAATCACTTTCACTCAAGGCGGTGTATTGGTATGTGATGATAACCATTACTTATTGGCACGTACCATTGGGTATTAAGGCGTGTTCACTTGGTCGATTGAACCATTGGGTTAGGAGACCTAGGTGTGGGCAACATTTTGTATCATGGTATAAAAAAAATATGCATTCACTTGGTCGATTGGACTCTTGAGTGGGGAGACCTAGTTGGTGGCAAATTTTCACCGTTAAGAGCCTAAGTCATACCCTTTAAGCCCATATGAAAGTCCATAGGTATTATCCTATAGAAGCGTCCATTATGCTTATGTTTGGGCACCCGATCATTTAAAGTTTTTTAGACCCTTTATTGTGTGGTGTTAACTTGTTGGGCCTTTTCAGCGAGGACAAGTTTAAACTTTAATGGTTATTGGGCCAAGTACTTTGAAATAGCAATGGGTCACCTTGCATGCAAACCTCGTTGGGCCTAAAAAATTTTAGTTAGGATCCAAAAGTGCCAAAACACGAATCAGATACTCACACTGGCTTTTATCCAGAAATGGTACGCCTTATTTTGCCCGTTTGGATATCTCTAAACATTCATAAGCCTATCCCAAAATAAACAAGATTATTAAAGGTCCAATTCATCGTCTTTAGATAATGGCATGATCCCCGTATTAGGTTTTTTCGTTATGTAAATAGACGACCTTTGTCTTTTGACGATGGAGCGGAACTATGGTAGCCAATGATATATTAGATCGAAATTGAGGTCCGTAAAATGTCACGTAAACTAGACCCATTGCATATCTTGTGTAAAAATTTCTACCCATATTTGCACCTTATAAATCACATAAGTTTTTTTTTAAAAGTATGATGATGTCAGTGAATATTTCAGTAGAAGTGAAGAACTTGATTCATGATAACGTAACTTAGGAAACTCTGAATTAAATTCCGTAAAATTTTTAGACCATCTGGATAAGTTAATTTTCCTTTAAAGTTGAATTCTTGTATAATGAATGTTTTATATGATTGATGGAAAATATTTTATGTCGATTATCCTAATGAAGCTAATTGGATAAAGATCAATGTCGAGGGTCCCAACAGTTCATAACTATGTGACGCATTTTCAGCCAACCTTCAAATTTGTGAGCGGATGCTTTATTTCAATTTGATATTTTTCATTTCAAACTGATGTTCTTAATTCTATTTATGATATTTGATTACTATGATAGTATTTGAGATTGTTTATGTCATTTATCTATTATTCGATTTTTAAAATAAATTTGAGCATTTGAGATATAATGAGACATGGTTTGAGATTTGTTTTACTTGAGTATTTGAGACAAGATTTATATGTGATTTCAGATTTCCTTGAGCTCGGGATATGCTCTAAGATGTTGATAAATTGAGATGATTTTACTTTTTGATATGATGTTAAGGACTATATTTTACATATAATGTGTTTTTATTTATGGAATTGACAAATACTTGTTGGATTGGTGGATTCAGAGAACATATACACATATAGTATTATAGCTTCGGGACCAAGGGGATGGCGATACATCATTCCCCTAGATCATGGCCTGCCTCAAATGTGACATTCCTGAGTGTAGTTTCAGTGACTTTGGGGATGGCAATACGTAATGCCTCAAGGCCCTAGCTACGAAATTTGGGGAGACAGTGATATATAACGCCCCTATACATCAATTTCTACATATGAGTTTTGGATTGATAGTTGATTTCACTAAAGATGATTTTGATAATCACTTTCATTAAAAATGAATTTATTAAAGATGAATTTGGTAGAGTTTGAGAGATGGTTTTGAGTATGGAGTTTTAATTTATGAGACTTTCAGAGTGCTTTTGACATTATTTACTAATCATTGTTTTCTTATTTTAGAGCTCCAATCACTGGGTTCTCCAGAACTCACCCCCTCACTCCACAGGTTTTGCAAGTAGCATAATCTGGTGGTCCATTACTGATCAATAGATATGGATCGAGGATATGAGGGATATTACAGTCCCTAAAGTGTGTTGGTCCATCATGCAAAGTCTATCATCCATATTCAAATATAATGTAATTTATGTCTATGTTGACTTAGTTCTTATTATGATTAGATATAGCTACAATGTATAAGTGTTTCATTTATATTAATAAATATATATAAATTTTAATTTTTTCATGATACAGTTTTGTATATAGCCAGTTACTATAATGTTATGGATATTAGAGATTGGGAATTGTAGAATGGTAAATAGAGGCTTAGGGTGACGGTGAGGATCTATTACTTGCCAATAACATCACCGGCCAAGAGATATTACACGAGATATCATCCACATAAAGCACAAAAAATACAACCATACTCCCACTAATATTTTTATTATCACAAAGCTCTTCTTTGTTCTTGAGAAAAAACTGATAATCAAATTACCTCATAGAATTGAAGATTTCAACTCCGCGAAGCTTATTTCAGCCTATAAATGAGTTTCTTAAGCTTATATATCATATAAGAGTTTTGATTAGATACAAAACCCTCTGTCTGTTCCATATATATATTTCTTCATCAAGAAATCCATTAAGAAATGTCATTTTGACATCCATTAAGAAATGTCATTTTGACATCCATTTTCAAATCTCTTAGTCATGATAGACAATAATAGCTAATAAAATATAATAGATTTTAATATTGCAACTAGTGAAAAAGGTTTCATTGATGTCGATAGGCATCTAAGTGTAAGCTTTAGTAATTCAAGACTCCGACAAAATAAATCTTCCAATCTTGGATTGTTATTGCCTTAACTTCCTCATCTGGGAACTCAAACTCATATTGGTCCTATTGAATTTGTTGTTGGGACAAGAAATCTGCCACGACTCGCCATTTAATTACTTTCATGGTGAAGTAGTCAATGTTGAACTCAACCACTAGAACCAACCACTTTCCCAGCTTTCTGACCAATGAGAGTGTTCTACCCCAACAACATCTTCTTATACCAATATCCCCCCCTGGGGCTTCAGACTCTACGGCCAAGTACATGACTAAGGGTTTACCAGGTCTCAGAGGCTTCAAGACTAGCGGATTGGTCAAGTAATTTTTATTTTTATCAAAGGCTAGCATTGTTCGTTCCATTCTATCGGCTGACTCTTCTTGAGTGACTTGAAGATCGAATCACATACCGACATCAGTTTGGCGCTGAACCGGGGAATGTATTGTATTTTCCCCGGAAAGGCTCTTATTTTCTTCTCTATTTTAGGTGCAGGCTCTCCATTATTGTTTTAATCTTCACATGATCCACTTCTATTCCTCTCGTGCCCACCGTATGCCCCAGCAAGTTTCCAGATGTGACCCCAACTACATATTTCTTGGGGTTGAGTCAGAGATTATATTTGTCCACCCATTGAGAAACTTCTCCAATGAAACAAAATGTTTGTCTCTGGTTTCAGACTTGACCATCATGTCATCGACATAAACTTCAACCTTTTTATACATTAAGTCATGAAATATGGTGGTAGTCATCCAGTTATAGGTAACCCCTGCATTCTTTAGTCCGAAAGGCATCACCTTGTAGCAATATGCCCTTCCCTCTGTGATGAAGGTTGTCTTGTGTTTATTTTCTTCTAACATGAATATATGATTGTATTCGGAAAATCCATTTGTAAAAGAGTACAAAGATGGCAAGGTTGCACGATCCACCAAGACGTCTATGTGTGGCATGGGAAAGTCGACTTTTGGGTAGGCCTTGTTAAGGTTCATGTAGTCCACACACATTCTTACCCTTCCATTCTTCTTTAGGACTTGTACAATGTTGGCCAACTATTCTGGATACTTAACCACCTCTAAAAATCCAACATTTATTTGTTTCTTTACCTCTAATATGATTTTCTCTACCCATTCTGGCCTCATTCTGTGACGTTTCTACTTTATAGGTCTCATGTTCGCGTATGTCGGTATCATGTGATGCTTCTATCACCTCTAGGCATCTCTTCAAATGACCAAACGAATACTTTTGCATATTTTCTCAACAATTTTTTTAACTATTTTCTCTCTTTAGGGATAAACTCACTAATCATTAATACATTCTTGGTATTTACGTATGTACCAAGATTAAATATCTCTGTTTCAGATGAATTAATCTCAAATGTGCTCATGTCATGCATCTTATGAAGCGTGTTAAAATAAAAAGAAAAAGACAAGTAAGCAAAATCATTCATCGTATTAATCTCTAATGTCAGGTTACAGTTGAAAAGTCCAGGTACATAAATGTTCTCATAGTCTTCTTTTTCTTCAGTTGTTGTGTTATTTCTCCCAACCTTCTTTTGTTTCCTTCTCTGGCTCTGTATCCTTTTATCCCATTAATACTGGACTTCCTTCCCAGACTTCCGCGTCAGCATATATATCGAAGTCTGAAATAGTGGTATCATTAACACCTTACGGGTTTGAAGCTCCTTGGTACTTGGCCTTCATAAATAAATCTGTCAGTTTCATCCATTTCTTTCTAGGATATTGTCTTTTTTTTCATCTGAGTGGTACATTAGTCTTTTTTTGAAAATCTTCCTTTTGAAGTTAGGCAGCGAGCTATGCCTTGGCCTCGTAAACCCAGTCTGGTATTAGGCTTGTATTTCATCTTCTCCATGATCCTAGTCGCCTTAGGATCTAACCACTCTCCAAAGACCACTATGACCTGGAATCTCGTTAAAGGCTGGACCTCCATGATGGCCACAACATTGTCCGCTTCAACCCCAATAGTGATAATTTATCCTTCATGCAGGAACTTAATTACCTAGTGCAATGTAGATAGTACCCCTCCAAGTTAATGGAACCATAACCTTCCTAGGAGTAAAGCAAAAGTGGTTGGGATGTTTAGTACCGTGAATTCCATCTCGTCTTCTATCCGGCCTACTTTGACCATGGTTGTAATAACCACTCCTTGCTTGTTATTGTCGTAAGCATTTATAGTCATATCAAAGGGGATTAGTTCCTCTGGTCGGATGCCTAGCTTGGGCAGTATCTTCAATGGGAAAATGTTAATAGAGGACATGTCGTCTACCATTACGTAAGATGTTCTTTTTCCTTTAACATCGGCTCTTATGAACATGTATCGATTATGATTCTATCCCTCTATTAGAAGCTCCTCCTCGAAGAATGTTATGATTTGCTTACTTTCCTTCCAAATAGATCTGATGACTATATATAGATCTGTATCAGCTAGCACCATTATGTTTCCCAAGGATTCAACCATAACTCTTCTGTGCTCCTGGGAGGAACACAACAAGTCTTATATGCTAATTTGTTCTCGGGAATTCTTCAGTTGCAGGAGCATAACATCTTATCATTCTTTTTCTTCTTTTTTTCCTTTTTATTTTTCCTCCACCTCTATCTTTTTCTTCTGTTTAGTGGCATCATTATAGAACCGGCCATTCATGGCCATCTCTTTGACTTCCTCTTCATCGCTACTAGAAACATTTTATTGCATTTTCCAGCCTCGTTATCACTGCCATCCCATATGCCCATAACATGGATCTATTGATTGAAGGATTGTATGACGTATTCTTCTGACATACCAGAGTATATCATGTATAATGTTGGTGGAACATCATGGTGGTTGGGTATAAGGTTTCTACTACTGGGTTGGTTTCTTAAAAGGTCAGTGATTTTATTATTGTCATAAGGTCTGGATTTCGTGTTTAAGGCCAGAGCAATTTTCAGTTTCATGGCCTTTTTGTTGGTGGAAGTGACAGTATTGGTTTAGGTCGATGCAGCGAGGTATTGGGTTTGGTAATGGTTTGGGCTCCATAGGTTTCTGCAGGCCCTGTCTCATGTTTCTTGTCATAGTAATTTCAGTGGGACTGGACTTCATTCCAGAAGAATCCAGAGTAGCTCTTCTATTATGGCTATAGAATTTTAGATTCTCGGCCTCTTCTTCTTCAATGTCCATGATAGTTTCTCTCAACTGTTAGAAGTGAGAGATCATAGAGGTCATCTTCCTTAACTTGTTGTAGATAGAGAGTTTGGTGCCCTTAATGATCATCTTTATCTGGTAATTCTCTGAGGGTCGTGATTGCATTCTTTAAATTTTCCCTTTCCAGTGGTCAATGTATTCTTTGAAGCTCCCATCTTGGTATTCTCCCTATCATAGAGTAACTGGTCGATCTCCATATCCATGACATATTGACTAAGAAATGCTTCTGCAAAAGCCCTTCAGTCATCTTTCACCTACTTTTCTAGGTTATGGTACCATACTACAAGTGCTCCTTCGACTACACCCCAAACATCTTTTCCACATGACGTTTAAGCAAGTCGATAGAACTCATCAGTAATACATACTGGCATAGATGTACTTTCGTATCTCCGTTCCCATTGAACTTCACAATTTCTCCTAGAGGGCAGCTATTCCTCAAATGCCATATCATCATAATCCAAGAGGTCTTCATGCTCGCCCTTCATCTTTTGGGCAACCGACTCCATTTTTACTTTCATTTTTTGGAGATCAGCTCAAGAGTTAGCCATCTTGTCTACAATATACTCAGTCATGTCTTCATCATCATCTAAAGTATGGGTTCCTTCGCCTATCCAAATTGTAGGCTCTTCGTGGCTCCTTTCAGCAGTTTTGACTCCTATCATCTGAGTTGCCATCAAGTTGGCCATACCATTGGCCAGTAGGGGTGTGCAAATTTTCAGGTTAACCCGCAACCTGATCCGATTCGACCGGACTCGACCTACGCGGATTTCAAAAAAATTAATGATTTTTCGGGTTAACCCGACCCGACCAGAAATTTATGTGTTGGGTCAGGGGCTTGATATTAAAACCTGACTCGGCCCGACACTTTAATATTTTTATTATTTTTCTAAAAATTTTATTATTTACTTAAAATTTTTACTATTATTTCATTTATTTATTACTTTCATTGTCTTGAAATTTTATATATATGATAATTTCCAGGACATAAAATAACTAATATTTCTATTTCAAAATAATTAATTCATTAAAAAAATTATTTATTTTGGCCGACCCGACCTGAACGGGTTTCACCTCTCAAATTCCAGGTTCGAGTTTCACGATTTGAATGACCCGACCTGAATGGGTTTCATAAATTTTAAAAAAACCCAACCCGACCCGTGAACAACCCTATTGGCCAGGTTCTACGGCTGTCCTATAATCTTATCTATGTTAGCTTCTAATTGATCTACGTGGGAACTTTCATTATTAGCCATTTCTAAGCTTGTTAACTGTCCTTTGACTAATCTGCCATTTTCCCTAACCCAACATGTCGTTATTGATAAGTGTGGTTTATACCCATTTATTACGATATTTTTAGCTTACTGTTTTGTTATAATTCGAGATATTTAAATGTCAATTACAGTTTATTTTCTATTTTTATTTGTAGGAACATTAATACATGGATCCTGGGATAATTACACGTGTTTTGGGGACCGTACGGGAGCATAGGACACAACGCATGAACAAAGTTCATCACTCGCGCCACAGCGCCAACAATCAGACAACACCCAGCCAAATTCCCTAAAGAGAGGCGCCTTAGCGCCACAATTGTCCATTATTCAAGGCGTCATGGCGCCAGTTGAATTAATTAATAAAAGGCGCCATGGCGGCCCCTCCAGTAATCAGTTCCATACATTTTCCAGAGAGTTTGGCGCCCAGGCGCCAATTAGTTGAGCTGCAGCGTAGCGGGAAAGTCATACACGATCCAGGATTTAACTTTTAGGGTTTTTAAGATCCCTAATGATACCCAATGACTCCCAGCCTCCACTATAAATATAACAGTTCATCCAACACTCAATGAGAGGCTAATACACTGCACAAAACACAGAATTAAATATTTTTAGAGATACAAGGAGTGGATTGAAGAGCGAAAAGATGAGATTAAGGCGGTGACGTCCGGAGAGGAAGAGATTCAATTCGGGTTTTATCTTCTTATTTGTTTCTTAGAACTCTAATGATTTCCGTTAGATTCATGGTTTGTGTATCATTGATTTTATCTTTTGTCATGAACTAAACTCCTTAATTCTGGAGAATGATGTAACTGATGCTTGAACCTTGTATTGATTGTTAATTTTGTTATGAAGTTTTATTAATTTATTTATATTCTTTTAAGTTTAATACTTCTTGATTGTTGGCCACAATTGAAGATGATGAATGTTTAGAATCTATCACTCGAGAGAGGGGATTTTGAATGGATCTAGATAATATAACCTAGGATTTTATAGAGTTCGAGAGAATCTGTAGTCCTTTGAAGTCGTTAAAATAGAATCACAAATCTTAATGAGTTGTTAACTATTAGATTTTTATAGAGATATCGAAGTCTATAGTTGATGATATTTTCACTCGGCACTCGAGAGAGGGAGTGAATATTTTAGGAGTCTTGACTTATAAATAATATAACTGAACAAAGATTAATTGGCATAACAAATACATAGGCGACAGCTAGGTGAAATCAGGATCCAGAATCTCTATCGTATTAGTTCGTCCTATTTTATTATTTTTATATTTTATTTATTTATTAAAAATCTTTATTATTTATCGTCTAAATAAAGTTAGGATTATCAATTGTAGTACTTAATGCGAGTTAACGCAATTCTTGTGGGTTCGACACTCTTTCACTGATTTATACTAAAACTTGACACCGTACACTTGCGGTACGATATAAAAATATCACAACAAGTTTTTGGCGCCGTTGTTGGGGATTGTTTGTTTAATTCACATTAATACTACCACCAAGTAGTCTTAGCTTTAATTTAGAGTTTTATCTTTTATTTTATTCTTGTATTTATTAATTTTAATTTTAATTTTAATTTTAATTTTTAGTTTATTTTTATTTATTGATTTTTTTTTTTCTTTTTCTTTTGGTGCTTCAGTGAATGCGAAAATCCACAAGTCTCGTCTCACTCCTGTTTGATCCTGAAATAGAAAGAAATGCGATGAGACTAAGAAAAGAGAGAAAAATTTGAAAAAGAAGCAATGACAGCTGAAAACATAGAGAAAAACCCACGCCATGTGGCAATCAGAGATCATTTCAAACCGGTCATTGATGATATCTATTCTGGGATTGCCCATCAACCAATCAACGCCAACAATTTTGAGTTAAAACCTGCATTGATCAATATGGTACAAAGGAATCAGTTTGGGGGTTCAGCTGTAGAAGACCTCAGCTTGCACTTAAGGATGTTCCTGGAGATCGCAGATACCATAAAGATAATGACGTGAGTAAAGAGGCTATCAAGCTACGCTTATTTTCATTCTCTTTACGGGATAAAGCGTGGGATTGGCTTCAATCAATACAGACGGGGAGTATCATGACATGGCAGGATATGGCCACAAAATTTCTTGAGACATTCTTTCCACCAGCTAAATCAGCTCAACTGAGGGCAGAAATCAGTATATTTAAGCAGTTGGAAACTGAGACTTTATATGAAGCATGGGAGCGCTTTAAGGATCTACTACGGAGATGCCCACAACATGATTATGTAGATTGGGTCCAGATTCAGTTGTTCTATAATGGGTTGAATAGTTCGAATAGAACTGTGGTTGATGCAGCAGGTGGGGGAGCTCTATTTAAGAAATCAGATGAGGACGCCTACAATCTATTAGAAGAAATGGCCATTAACCACTATCAATGGCCAAGTGAACGCGCTACGGTGACCAAAGTGCTGGAATATATGAAGTAGACCCTCTTGTGGCACTTACAGCTCAGATTTCCACCTTGGCCACTCAAGTAGCAGCTCTGACAAAACCACGAGTATCATCTATTGAATCAGCGGCAGCTACAAATATGCAGTTATTGGAAGGAAACCCGAACCTTGAGCAAGTCCAATATGTGAATAATAGGAACTTCAACAGCTATAGAGGAAATCTTATGCCTAACCATTATCATCCAAACCTGTCATATGCTAACACAGAGAATACCTTGCAGCCTTCTTCTGGTTTTGACTATCAAAGAGCTGAGTAGAAATCTTCCTTAGAAGATTTCGTGAGCACGTTTGTTGCTAGTACTTCAGCGAGATTCGAGAAGACTGAGTCAAGGTTGAACAATATTAAGACACAAATGGAAAATATGGAGGCCACAATGAAGTCCTTAGAAACACAAATTGGGCAGATTGCATCCTCCATAACCAAGCAGCAGTAGGGGTATTTGGATAAAACTGCCACATTTACCAAACTATCTTTTTCATGTCAAAGCAGTCAGTGGATACACAAGAAGAAGCTACCATGACCACCATTTGGGTGGTTGCGTCTGGCTGAAGACATTAAACTTAGCGCTAGCGGGGAGGCAACCCTTGCATTTTTTTTATTATTATTTTCTTTACTTTTAATTTTTTATTTTATTTTATTGTGTGCTATTTATTAATTTGCATGTTATTTACGCAGGTAGCACGAGACACACAACACCCGCGCAACCAAATTCTAACCAGCAAGAGTCTGGTCAACTCCATGCACGGTAGTGTTGTTTCTCACTCTTGTTCTTTAAATTTTTTTTCTTACATTGAGGACAATGCAAGTTTTAAGTTTGGGGGTGTGTGCATGCTGTTTACTTGCTATTTAGTTGTTTAAGTTTAAAAAAAAATTAATTGTTTTAGTCTTTGATAGTAAAGTAAAAATCTTGTGATGATATTGTTTATTTGTGAGTGAAATTTTAGAAACAATAAGTGCCCAATTTACTTTTAACTGATGCCTTGAATAACTGATCTATGTTAGACTCGTAAGCACTTAAAAACATGTTTTTAGCAGTAAAACTTAAGTAGTTGACAAGGTGACTAATTGAAGAAATTTAATGTCGATGAATGACCGTTTTCTTAGATATCTATTTTGATTTGCTAGTGTTATGAAGTATGGTACAGCTAAAAAAATGTCTCTAAAGAAAGGAAATAAACCACCTATAACCAATAAGCGTGAAACTACCCATGGGCGAGTATTAGGACCACCATGAGGAGAAATGCTACCTTAAAGGGTAGGTGAGTTGAAAAAAAAAGTGAAAAAAGAGAAAAGCAAAAAGAGACAAGAAAAGAAAAGAAAAATCATATCATACTGAGCACAAAATAAAGCAATTACATAGCTTAATTGAGGTATCTAGGTTGGTTTGACCCATCGATTCCAATTTTTAAACAAAATCATTAAGTTGGCTTACTTAGGATCAAAGCTGTGACTGAACCTTTACACACACACACTGTGAGTCCAACTTAGATGATTTACTCAAGAATTTAGATTCGAGTTGCAATTGCGTACTTTGAAGGTTCTCTAATTTCATTTATAAGCTTTTTATAAGGAAAATTTTATGCGTAAATATCAAGACTATCTTTTGTTATTTTTGCATGATTGTGTGTGAATGACGTTTGTGGGTATCGTCGTTGTAAGCC